>PVJH01005020.1:0-111491 GCA_004026705.1 Nesogale talazaci
GGAGAATCAACTAGGGAACTTAATCAACCTTGAAAGCCATTTTATCTGATGAAATGTGTTAGCACCCTTGTTCAAACCCTTTAGTGGTATGCTAATTCCATTAGGAAGAGTAGTTTTGTCTAGCAAAGCTATTCATAGGTAATTGCTCCCATTCTAGGTAATTGCTAGCACTCGGAGCATGCACTATGCCCTCAGTGTTCCCCATATGATATTTCATTTAATTCTCACTGAAACTTGTCTTAGGCAGGTTCTTTTTCTCTCTAGAGGCTCCTGGGAAGAAACACTTGGAGATATTTATCTGAAGGAAATGTGTTACCTAGTTGCAGAGGATGACAAGCCAGAGGTTCAACTGGAGGCTTCCCTTAATTCATATAAATGTCATCAGCAGATCATATGGTAGGCTACTGTCTCACTGACTGAGGTGATAAAACTCAAGAACCAAATATCAGATAGTGACAAGCTAGATGTATGATCAATAGCAAGTGACTAAGCTTTGCCAGAGTCCCATGTATATTATAAGCAGGTCACACCACATAGAAAGCTCCCCTTACAGTCGATTGACTGATAATATCAGATGACATCATGGAATGCCTGCCAAATCACATCCTTTCCAAACTTCAATGAGGGTATTGTGTAACAGCTGAACCACTGCAAATCTTGGCCTAGCCAAGATGACACACTATCATTACAACCTTGGGAATTGGGTACTGTTAAGCCTTGGTTGCAGAAGGTGAGAGGAACCTGAGACACTTGGTGATAAAGAATTACAGACATCAGTATCAACTACCACTCTATGTAAAGGAACCTAAGATTTCCACAAGTGGATCAATAAATAACATTAGGATAAACAGAAGCGATGGACCCTGTTAAGGATTTCATTTGACTTGTATCCATAATCAGTGCCCTTAGAAACAGTAGTCCAGAAATCAAATGGTTAGTACTGCCTTAGGCAAATCTGCTGGCCAAGACCTCTTTAAAGTTGATGAGCCAAGTGTGTCAATTTGAGCACTGAGGTGGGCCTGACCCAAGCTGGGGTATTTTTAATTGCCTCATATATATATGACAACTGGATAGTGAATGAGGAGGACCACAGAAAAAACGGATGTTTCTGAAATGGATGTATCTGGATTATGGTGTTGGCAAAGAATATCGATTGTACCATGGACCGCCAGAAATACAGATATAATTATCTTGAATGTTTGTTGAGTCAAGACTGGTGAGATCCAGCTCAGATATTTTTGACAGGTTATCAGGAGAATTCAATCCCTGGAAAAGGACATTGTGCCTGGCAAAGTAGAAGCTTAGTGAAGAGGAAGAAGGCCCCCAATGAGAAGGATTGACGCGGTGCATGCACAGCTGGCTCAAGCATAATAGTTGTGAGGGTGGAAAACGATCAGACTGTTTTGTTCTATCGTTCATAGGGTCACTTTGGGTCAAAACGAACAGAGGTAGTGTGTGGTTTTCACAAGAACTCAGTGACATTCACAAGTTCACCCATTTCACAAGAGGCAAAGATGGAATTCAGACTCAGGTCCACTTGATTCCACATACGACCTACGTTGACGTTGCCGAGTTGGTTCTGACGCACAGTGACCCTGCGAACAGCAGAATGAAACACCGCAGGCATCTGTAAGAGACACACGCTCTGCCATGGGGCTGATGCTGTCTCAGGGCAACCCGACAGCACAGGGTGAACTGCCCTGTGAGTTTGAAACGGGAACACTTTCCGGGCGTAGAAAGTCCCATCTTTCTCTCTCTGAGCGACTGCCGATGTCAACTGCAAACCTTTCCATCTCAGCTCAGCTCATTACCACTTTGCCACCAGGGTCCCAGCTAGGTCCTAGACCATCCTTAAAATTATGACCCTATTTGTTGGACCATAGCACATTTTCCCCCTAAAGTGGGGGAAACACGAGGGTGTGTCTTATGGTCCAAAGGCCTGGTACCCCAGAACATGTGTCTATGATCTCCTGTGTCTGCTTACTGTCCACTGCTGTTTATATGCTGCGGATTGCTGTGGGTTCGAAGAAGTCCCGCCTCCTGGAGTCTCAAGGTCAGTCAGGTCACATGATTGCTAATGAAAGTGATGATGATTCTGAAGACCACTATTGAGCTTACACTGTTAAATATTACCGTATTTTGTTTTATTTTAATAAATATTTTATTACACTGGGACTATTTGGTTCCGAATACTTTTTCTTGTTTTCCTGCTCTAAAACCGTGCGTCTTATGGTCAGGTGCTTCTTCTGGTTCGAAAAATGCAGTAGGTTTGAGACTGTTGTTGCAGTCACAGTATCAATCCCTCTCCTTGATGGTTCCTCTTTACCAGGCCCTATCAACTGTGAAGCAGTACCTTTAATATTTGGGGGTGGTGTGTTCCCACGAGACAATTTAGGAAGACTCTGTCATCTTCCCATTTTAAATTGAACCTATTTCATCATAAAAACCGTACAAAAGATACTCTTGCCATATTGTGAATCTTGTCTTTTAAAACCCTTACAAAACCAAGCCTACTGCTGTGGAGCGGCTTCTGGCTCACGGTGACCCATGGTAGACCTGTACTCCCCAAAGTCTCAATAGCTGTCATCTTTTGGAAGTAGATTGCCTTGCTTCCCAGCAACCTCTGAGTGGCCTTGAACCATTGATCTTTAGCTATGTTGCCCAGTCACTCCTGAAATAAGAAAGCATTTTTATTTTAATATAATCTATGCAACATTGTCTCTGCAATCTAAGTTCTACAAAGACTGAGTAGGTACGTAGTATGTACAGACAGAATACTCCTTAGAGGTCAAGATGAGGAGACTTCATCTGCGCTGCTTTGGTCACGTTGTCGGGAAACACCGGTCACTGGAAAGGGATATCATGCTCGGTAGAGTGGAGGGGCAGCAAATAAAAGGAAGGTCTTAGACAAGAGAGACGGACACATCAAGGGGCTTAAGGATAGGAACAATTGTGATGAGGGCACAGGTCCCGGCAGTGTTTCGTTCAGTTGTGCACAGGATCAATAGCATTGGGAGGAGAAATCAGTAAAAATACTTATAGTATTATATAAATACGCATCCTTATTTTACTAATGCATACTATGGAAACTGAGTATATATAATAGAGTGAATATTGCTGTTTTCTTTCTAAATCCCATAGCTATCCACCGTGAACATTTTATAATGTTTTTTCATTTTCCCCATGCTTTGATGCATAAGTGCGTATGTGTGTAAATTTATGTCATGTGATATAAAAGGAATGGGAACAGGCTGACTGAGGATGCATCAAAAAGTATTGTTTTAAAATCCCAGAAATCAGTCTTAAAGGAAACCTGTAAAATGTGAATCCATTGCTTCTCATCATCTCCATCTAATTTCTGAAGCCGTTCTTTCCATCTCTCAGTCTTGCCCGGGGGATTTACAGCAGGTCAGCATGGCAATGTGGGCATCCTCCAGGGACTCAGGTCCTATTCCTTTAAGCGTTATGTTCTAGGGGTAAATTAAATCTGAGGGGGTAAAGTCAAGGCTCCCGTGTGATGGGGTAAGGTTTCCCAGTGAAAGTTTCATAGACTAGCCCTTGATGCCCTCAAAAATTGAGCATGCGCACAATTGTGATGGGGGAAAATCTTGCTTAGCACAACTCTCCTGAACTTTTCCTCACCAATGCAGCTTTCAATTTCCTTAAAATAATAAAACCCTATAGTCATCCCGTGTCCTTCAGGAGAATCTATCAAGATTGCAACATTGGATTCCTTCCCCACCACACACCAGTGCCACTACTCCTTAAAATTCGTCACCATACCCTTTAAAAAATTTTTCATTGTGAACTAGGTGAAGATTTATAGAGACCTGTAACTTTACACTCAACAATTCAGCCATTATCTCTCTGTCTTACCTTGTACTGTCGTGTTTTGCCCATCTCCCTCTTGTTCCATTGTCTTCCCTTTCATCTAAATGAACAGCGGTCTACTGGATAGCCTGTGATATCCCCTTCCCATTCCTTTCCGTCCCTGTTAACTATACATTTCTTATAGTGTGAAGACTTTTTCTTGATGGTTTATGAGTGGTCTCACATAATATTTGTTTTTGTAATTGACTAATTTAGTGTAATGTGTTCCAGGTTCATCCATGTCAGGAGACATTCTACATATTCATCTATATTCTTTAAGGTACTCCATTGTGTATACCTGACAAAGATTATTTACCCATTCTTGCGCCAATGGACATTTAAATTATTTTCAGGGTTTTTTTGCTCTTGTGAATAGAACTTCCATGAACATGGGTGTTTATATGGAAATTCATGCTACTGCTCTTATTTCTTTAGGTTGTCTACCAAGTAGAGGGATTGCTGGGTCATATGGTATTTCTATTTTCAATTTTTAGAGGGAGTATCATACTGGTATCCACCAAGGTTGTACAGTTTTCGAGTCCTACCCACAGCATATGTTCCAATCTCTCAGTGTCCTCCCCAGCATTTGTTCTTTTCTCTTTTTCAATTTGGCTATCCATGCTGGAGTGAGATGATAGCTCCTCATTGTTTTAATCATCAGTATTTCTTCATATGTTTGTTTGCCATCACTTTTTTTTTGAGCTAATCCTTCAACCCTGGATATTACTGGCCCAACAGATTATCTTAGAAGCCATTGTTTTGGTTGGATCACTTAAAAAAACAGATATTCTACCAAGAGTAAATGTATTACTCTCAAATTTATGACTGAGAAAACTTGTGTGTCAGATGGAAGTGGAAGGCTCCTCTGTACTCCCTCCCATAGCTGCAGGGGCTGGTGAATCAGAAACAGGAAGACCACAGGCTGGTTGATATTGAACTAAAATGAATCTGAAATTGGCTGAATGATTCTAGAGTTAGCCGTCTACTGACGGCTCCTGGGGTCAGCAGGTGTTGTGTCCCACCTTACTCTTCTTTCTTTCTTTTTGGTTAATTGAGATTTAGTACATATATCCTGTCTTTCCATATTTCAATCACATCAAGTAGAATTTTACAAGTGTGCCTAAGATCAGTTTCCAACTATATGTTTTCTACACAGACTTCTTGACAGCATCCACCACCCCTGTGCCCACCCAGTCATAAAGCCCTTCTTCTACTTGCCAGCTCAATAGGTTCATTGATCTTAGGTTTCATATACTGAAAAATGGAAAAGCACATAACACAGTTTCAAGAGGATGAACTCCATTGACATAACACCTCCTAATATGAACAACAAGAGTAGCCAAAAATAAAAACAAAACAAGCAAAACAATACAAACCCCAAATATAGAAAATTTTGAAAACCGGAGCAGATCCAGTGTGCCCCAAAGGAAGGATCTACTGACAAAATTATAACTGTTCAGGTCAGATTTATGCCCTTAATTCTATACTCCTCTTTCCCAAGCACTCTGTTTAGTGACCACTTTCCTGCCATCCCTCAATTTTAAATCGGGGGAGTTCTTCTAAGGCTTGTTTCCTATGTAGTTCCAACAATGAATCTCGGGTTCCCACTGTCACCCATCACCTTCTGCATGCTGGAGCCCCGCTTACTCTTCCTACACAGAGAGTCTTATTACCCTGTGTTAGGTCACATCAGGGGGGCTATTAGGTCTTAGAAACACCTGGCCCATAAAAATTTACAAAAGTATCTTTATCACCATGCTTTTCTCCAGAGACTGGTCATTTCTGATAGCATGTCCAAAGTACAAGAGGTGATTCTTCTCCATCCTTCCTTCTAAGATCGTCTTTGTAGGGAATTAATGCTGGAATCTGTTGATATTTGACATGCCAATGGAATAGCTTTCAGCATCCCAGTTACCCTTAAACCACCACATGATAGCAACTTGGCAGATGAGTAGAGCAAGATAATTATAATGTGTTGTTCATAATGGGAGGAATTAAAAAAATTTGTAAAGAGATATATGTATGTACTTATGTATATGTATAAATGCAATATAAACCATGTGTATAAAATTCATGTCCTGATGCCCATAAGATTGAAAGAATACTCTTAAATGTGCATATGGGCTGTGTGTGTTTTATGAACTCAATATTAAGCAGTTGGCTTATTGAATTTTTGTATAAGGATTTAAGGATTGTTTAAGGATTTAAGAACACTTAAGGACTGCTCTTATTGTGAAATTCATTAATTAAAATTGCAATACAATTTTTTCTTCTAAAAGGAAAATATGCTTCAGTGGACCCTTTAATTCCACATTTAATGAAAATCTTTTTCTCTTCCAGCTTTTGTTTGTACCAGTTTGACTTCATAGATGGCTTCCGATGGCAATACCCTTGTAAGTACTCAAGATTCTAGAGATTAACTGTCCCTCTAGTGTATAAAGAAAATAATAGGCAAATTGATTTTCTATTGACTATTTTGTATCCTCTATTTATTTAGAAACAAAGGAGTCAAATGACTTTTTTTTAATTAGATTTCAAGGGTTTTGTAGTTTTCATACATTTAAGACTCTTGGTTGTTTATTTTTCAATCCACATGCTTTAAGAAACTGCTGAATATGGTATCATTACTACCAGTATGGGAGATATTCTGTTACTTACCATGCTGAAATTGCTGTTCTTTTAAAACAGTTTCATAGCCATTAGTTTGCCTAAAATAGGTAAGTAACTTGAGCAAGTATATTATCCCTATTACATAGATGGGGGAATCTTACTTGGGGAGTGTGAAGATATGAAAATGCATTTCTAATAGAGGGGGATCCAGCACAGTGTGGAGTTACATGGTGTGCATCTTGCTGCAAATCTAATGACTACGTGATGGAGCACAGGGGACAGTTTTTGGAGCAGAGCTAAAAGTAGACACAAAAATGGTGTGTCTGGAGAATGTAATATAGACTTTCTGGTCAAATATGGAATGTGGGCAGCGCTTTCCTGATGCAAATTGGAAAGTAGTTGTGAAGGCAGGTGGTAGTTGTAGTGATGGAGAAATGGAGTAGATGGACAGTTCCAGGAAAAGACACTTAATGACAACAAAAAGTGGGGCAGCTGAGAAATTCTCTGCTGGTCTTGTTACCAGTTTCATTTCTCAGAAACAGAGAAGGGGGCTGAGCCCCGATGGCATAGTGGTTGTGCGCAGGACTGTGGCCCACTGGGTTGGAGGTTCAAATTCAGCAGCAAGGCTGGGCCTCCTACTCCCACTACCAGAGAGCAGTGATGCCCCAAAAACCAAAAAAAAAAAAAAAATAGAGCAGGAAGGCAAACCCATTTAATTCTGACACTAATTCTAGATATGAGGGAAGATTTGTTAGTGATGAAAAAAATGGTGGGAAGTTTGGGAAAGAAGGCCACCTAACACTGAAAGTTTACAAATTACAAATGATCTAAATGACTTAGATGTGAAGAACTGTAGGTGTGATCCCTCGGAAATGAATGGTTTGGTGGGTTGGCAATAGATATGTAAGTAACTGCAAGAAAGATAAAAAAAGAACCAAGAGTATATCTGTAGCACCAGTGGGGAATTTGTACAGATCAGATAGCTGTAGGAACAAGATGTGAAAGGAAGGTTCTATGGCCAAGGGTACAAGCAAGTGGACATCGCAGACATCTAAAGATAGTGGCAAGAAGACTAAAATTCACAGTAATACAAGAATTATGAAAATTTCCTAAGAAGAAAAAACGCGTATGGTGGTAGGCATGTGTATCTTGTGTGTGGTACAGAACAAGGAAAAGCCAAGGAAGAATTAGGATGACTGGATCCTTAGGAGCGGTGATGCAATGTCAAGTCTCACATTGATGTAATCACTCGACTGGAAAAATTAAGAAGAAATGGAATTCAAGATAATAAGGGAATACCTAAACACTTAAAAATAAGGAATTCATTCATTCCTCTAAACATACACTTACTCTTCACTGGTTGTCAGTCTTCCCTCTATCATGTACCAAAAGCTCTATGAGGGAAGGAATTGGAGCTTTAGTTGCCATTTAGGCAAATTAAAATCTTCACACCTAAAGAACAAAGTGTAACTCCAGGTGTGGGAAGTAAGGATATAGATGGTGTTATCAAACAATTTTTGTGCCATTTGTATAGCTCCCAGTCAAGACACCCCCCAACAGCTCTAATATATAATATGATGTCTGTTGACCTAGGATACTCATGGGCTCTGCTCTTGTTAGAATGAACTCTGGCTCGTGTGGGTCTTGCCCATCGCAGGAACTCTGCTACACTTTTTGCCTAGATCAGCCCCATTGCCTTTCCTTTGGCATCTATTCAACCATTATTATTATTTTATTTTATCAGGGACAGTCTACTTAATTAATGGTACCTGACAAGATGGAACTCTCTCAGCCTTCTCACAGGTTCTGGAAGGAAACTCTTGAGAATGAGATCATGTCATTGTGCTGAGGTATCGTGATGGGGACATGACTTGCCAAGGGCCCCTCTCTTTCTCTAGTGTCATTGCTGGGGCTTGTGGACCAAACTAAAAAGCCAAACTCACTGTCATCCAGTCAGTTCTGACTCTTGGTGACCTTGAAGAGCAGAACAGACCTGTCTCAGTGGGTTTTTGGAGACTGTCATTCTTCACAGGAGTAGAAAGTCTCCTCCTTCCCCACTCAGTGTGGCTGGTGGTTTTGAAGGGCTAATGGTCCAGGGTATTCTTATCCCTTGGAGGCTGTGTGGGCCATAAGGTCCACCACTCTCTTGCTGCAGCCAAACTCACTGTCCAATCAGGAAAAGAGCTAGGATAGTGATCCTTGAGGGCAATGCAGCCCCGGTATCAAAGGTGGAAGAGTGGGTATCACTGTAAAAGTTACAGAAGATAACTCGGTCCTCCCAGGGAGCCCAGGATGCGGTGTAGGGGGCTTGTTTGACCATCTTGTTGATGTCGTCATACTTGACAGCTTTCTCAAGATGGCAGGTCAGATCCATGACTGACATATGGCAGGTGGGGACATGGAAGGCCATGTCATTCATCCCAGGGATGACCTTGCCCACAGCCTTGGCAGTGCCAGTGGATTCACTGATGCTGTTCTGGGTAACCGTGCCGTCATCCAGCTAGAATTTCTAAGAGGGGCCATACACAGTCTCTTGGGTGGCAGTGATGGTCTGGAAGGTGGTCATGAGTCCCTCCACAGTGGCAAAGTTGTTGTGGATACCCTGGCAAAGAACCAATCATTTGGCATTGCAGGAGGCACTGGTGACAATTTTGAGGGAGCTGTCATACTTTTCATGATTCACATCCATCACACATGGGGACATCAGCAGAAAGGGCAGAGATGATCGCCCTTTGGGCATCAGCCTTTAAGTGAGCCCCCACCTTCTCTGTGGTTGTGAAGACCCCTGTGGACTTGATAGCATGCTGGATAACCAGTTTCACCCCACGTCATTTTGCTGTCGGTGAGATTTTACTCCTGGAAGATAGAACATGGGTTTCCCCTTGATGACAAGCTTTTTGTTCTCAGCATTGATGGTACCATGTAACTTGCCATGGGTGGAATCACACTGCAACATGTAGACCATATAGTTGAGGTCAATGAAGGGATTGTTGATGGCAGCAACTGCTACTTTGCCAGTTAAAAGCTACCCCAGTGACCAGACACCAAGTTTGGTTAAATTAGTTTACTCTGACCTTCACCATGGTGTTTCAGGGGTGCTGCTGGCACTGTATGAGATGTGAGTACCTGCCACACAGAGAAGCAGAGTATCTCACCTGTTGTTTTTATCTCATAGCCAATGTTAAGTCAATGGCTTAACAATTCTCCTAAGTGTTTCTTTACTGGTGACACAACTCTATCTTTTCCTTCAGGAAATGAGTGTAATCTTCTCCCATCATTTGTTCTCTAAGTACAGCACAGCACAGGAGGCCTATTTGTAGGCCAGGCAGTTTCAGTAGGTTTGACATACGTGACCTAATCACTTGCTGAATTACACTTCATTTCCACGGAACTAACATTTACCGAACTGTAAGTGCTAGCACCAAGCTTGGTGCTGGGGGAACAGAGATGAGGTGTTTCTCAGCTGGTGGAGAACGGAGATACTTTGAAAACCCTGTTGTCAATTCTCCTCTCATAGTTAGTTACCATGGAGGTTGTTGGGTAATGCTGCTATAAAATTACCCAAGAAACTAGATTCTAAGCACTTAAAGTTCTATCGTGCGTGCCGCGGAATAGCATGGTCTTTTGTTGTAAACTGAATTGTTTGTTACCTAATACTATCTCTCTCTCTTTCTCTCTCATTAAAAAGGTCATTTTATTGGAAGGTCTTACAGCTCTTATAACAAGCCCTACATCAATTGTATCAAGTAAATTTGTACATATACAGCCATCATTATTTTCTAGACGTTTACTTTGCTATTGAACCCTTGGTATCAGCTCCTCCTTTTTCAAAGTCACTTTCCACATAGAACCCAAGGAATTAGCTCACCACACTTTGTCAGTTCAACTTCCTACTTTGGATTCATCAGTTGAGTAAAGAGCCAATGACTTTGGTGATAACCGAAAGAGTGGAGGGTGAAGTCTGACCATAAGTGCCTTGGAAGAAAGGTCTGGTGATCTGCTTTGGAAGAGTAGTCCCTGGAAATCCTTCCATGCACACATCGTATTATTCTGACATACCGTGCGTTGGTATCACCATAAGTCGGCTTTGACTTGAGGGCGACTGGTAGCTGGTACCTTCTAAATTTCCCTCCACTTTCACAACACAGCACTTGGCTATCTTCTCAGCGCACTGTCCTCTCCGCGCCTGCGTTTGCCACCTCCAAATCGACTTGTCATTCCTCAGCCAGAGAGAGTTTTCTGAAATGCCCACTTGATTTAGCTACTCCCCTGCTAGCCTTCATCCACAAACCCTCTGATAAACCTCACCTGCTTCAGTGTGACTTGAAGGTTCTGCACGATGTGACTTTATGACCCATCAGTCTACTCTTTCAGCCTTTTCTCGCTATCCTTCACAGTGAATGTCACTCAATAGTGCTGCACCTTTGGTCACTCACCATAGTGATGCCCTCCTCCTCCTCCTCCAGTCCATGTTTGTCAGTTTGTATGATGCCTCCCCAACTCTCTAATTTTTGTCTAATCTTCTCTGTGTGTATGTTGTATCCTCTTAAGCCATGAATAAGGAGTTGCTCAGTCGTACAAATGGTTAAGCACTCAGCTACTACTAGCAGATGTTGGCTGTTCCAGTCCAACCAGAGGTGCTTTGGAAGACAGGCCTAGGAATGTTTCCCCAGAGTTCACACCCATGGATTACCTATGCGATGGAGCCCCCCTATTCTGCACACATGGGGTCAGAATCAACTTGAGAGCAACATGCAGCCACATAGTCCCTACTTATCTCTTATGTGGAAACCTCTTCTCTTTTAATTCTTTTTCTCCCATGCTTGACTGCTAGCTATGGGAGAGATTGAATGTCACTGTAACCCTGGCCCTTGGCCTGGGACAAGGGTGCTATAATTGTGAGTCCTGGTGGTGTAGTGGTTCCTTGCTCTACTGTGATCCCAAGGTCAGCACTTTAAAACCCCTAACAACCATGACAAAATGTAACACAGGAAAAACCTGAAATGAAAAGAAAGCAGAAGATGTCAAACACTGGAACAGATTTAAAATGAGGCAAAATGTACATCACATGATAAGGTGTTACATTTTAACCTAATGATAGCTGCCACAATCGACTTTACAATGCTATTCACATTCCTGGACTCTGGGAAGAAGGGGTTCACTGGAAGTTTAATCCATGCAAGGACCCAGAAAATGGATGTGTAGTCTTTTGCAAACTGGGTGCTTGGAATTCAAGCACTGGTACCATTCCCTCTTTTGTATTTAGAATTTATTATTTGCAACCTTTGGGTGACACAGGCTGATGTGCTTCTCCTGTGTGACCTTAGGTGATGACACACTTGTTTTAAGACACGCCTTTAAGAAGCCAACAGTCTTGATCAGATACTTCTCTGTTCTTGATTTCACATCTTCACTAAGGAAGGGGAACAGCCTTGCTTTAAAGATGACAAATCTCTGAGGGAAAGCGACACATTGTCTCTTGTATCTTCATACATGAGTCTTTTACCCCAGATTCCTGAACTTTCTTGCTTCCAGGCTTTCGTGAAGAAAAAATGTCAAAATGATCCTAGATAAATCTCCATTCCAGTGTCTCCTGAAACAAAGAAACAACCCCCAAACCTAGTGAAAGTCCTTCATTAGATTCTTGTCTGAAAATAAAATGTCAAGTGAAAATATTTTCCTACAACCACAGCCTACCTATAATGGTCACTTTCTTCAGCAGCCATGCAGATGAGAAGTCCTGTGAACTTGAAGGAGCATTCATATCTGGCTCAGGTGATCTGACGACTTCTTGTTGCCTGGACTGTTTACCGGGAGGTGTTCTGCCTAAGGGTGCATTGGTGTTTGGTTGATTTGTTTTACAAAGGGAGTCTCAGTGGTGTAGTGGATTCTGTGTTGGACTGCTAACTACGAGGTCAACAGTTTGAAAGCACAAGCCACGCTAAGGGAGAAAGATGAGGCTTTCTACTCAAAACATGATTCACAGTCTGAGAAACCACAGGGACAAAACTCTGCATCCATCACTCCTAAAACACTTTTTTTTGCAAGGTTCCTCAGTGCCAGGTCTTGAAGAACTCTCCATGCAGTGAACTACCTAGCCCTGATTTCTGACTCATGAAACTGGCTCCACTGCTTACTCTAGGTCCGTGACTCTGATGTGAACATTAGGATATGGACACATCCATGGATGAAAGAGGAAATCTGTTGTTCCAGGTATGGTCAATGAGAAACAACTGACATTTGGGCAATCTATGTTTTAGATGACACACACATAAGCTGCCATTGCAATGGTCATCAAAATTTCCCCCACAAAGCCTGGCACACAAACAAAATTCAGGAGACAAACAGTTTTGCTGTGCCAAGCAGGACTTCCAGTGGGGACTTGGAGGCCAGCTTTCTAGGGTGCTACTTTATAAGTGCAGACTGAGTTAACACCACTGTAAAGACATTTTTATCCTCTTGTGCTTCTTTTAGTTGAATTCTAGATTTTCAGAAAATAGTCTTTTACATATTGCTGCTGTCAGGTGTCTGCAGTCAGTTCTGACCCACAGCAGTCCTTTGCAAAGCAAAATGGAACACCACCTGGTCCTGTTCCATCCCCACAGTGATTGGTATATTTGAACCCATGGTGGCAGCCAATGTGTTAATGCATCTTCTTTCCAACTCTCTTCTTTTTTGATGGATATATATATATATATATTTGTATTAGAGACTCTTACGGCTATTATCACAATTTATATATATAAATATCCATTGTGTCAAGCATATCTGTACATATGTTGCCATCATCATATACAAAACATTTTCTTTCTACGTGAGTCCTTGGTATCAGCTCCTCCTTTTCCCCTCTCTTTTTATCCACCCTCTCTCCCTCATGAATCCTTGATACTTTGTAAATTATTTTTTTCATGTCTTACATTGACAGCAGTCTCCCTTCACCTATTTTTCTGTTGTCTGCCCCCTGGGAGGGGGGTCATATGTTGATCATTGTGATTGGCTCCTGCTTACTCTCCCCATTCCCCTTCCCTGACCCTCCTGGTATTGCTACTCTCATTATTGATCCTGAGGGGCTTATCTGCCCTAGATTCTCTGTGTTGTGAGCTCTTATCTGTACCAGTGTACATGCTCTGATGTAGCTAGTCATGATAGTGAAAGGGTGGGGGGTGGTGAGGAAGAGTAGGAGGCATGAAAGAAGTCCAGGAAAGTTGTATGCTTTATCGGTCCTATATTGCACCCTGACTGGATCTTCTCTTCCTTGTGATCCTTCTGAAAGAGGATGTCCAGTTGACTAGCTTTGGGTCTCCACTCTGATCTCCTCTGATCAACATGATTTTTTTGTTTTGTTTTAGGTCTTTGATACCTGAGACCTGATCCCATCAACAGCTCATGATCACAGGCTGGCATGCTTCTTCCATGTAGGCTTTGTTTCTTCTCAGCTAGATGGCTGCTTGTCTATCTTCAAGCCAATGGCTTTATATTTTACTAAATGTGATATCCTTTTTAAGCACTAGTCTCTCCTAATAACATGCTCAAAGTATGTGAGAGAGAATCTCACTATCTTAGCTTCTAAGGAGCATTTAGATTTTATTTCCTCTCAGCTATATTTTTACTCTTCTTGCAGCCCACAGTACTTTCAATACTCTAATTCAAAGGCACCTGTGTCTTCCTTGTTCATTTCGCATGCTTATGGTAAGATTGAAAATGCCTTGGCTTGGGTCAGGTGCGCTTTAGTCCTCAATTTGACATCTTTGCACTTTAACACATTAAAGAGCTTGTATGTGAAAGATTTTATGAGTACAACATGTTGTTTGATTTATTGATTACCACTTTCATGAGCATAGATTGTGAGTCCAGTAAAACGAACTTTTGGCAACTTCAATCATTACCCCCTTTGTCATGGTGGCCATCGGTCCAATGGTGAAGATCATTGTTTACTTTAAGTAGAATCTTAATCTACACTGAAGGCTGCAGCCTTTGACTTTCATCAGCAAGTGCTTCTTGTTTTCCTCATTTTCAGCAAATAAGGTTTTAACGCCTGCATGTCACAGGTAGTTAATGAGCCTCCATCAAATCCTAGAGGCATATTCTTCTTCACATTGTGCATTTCTTAGATTATTCATTCATCATAAACATTGACTAAGTATAGTGAAAAACCATGTCCCTGACTGACAAATATTTCCTGATTTTAAAGCCGGTGGTGTTGCCACAACTAAGTGTTGGGGAATTCCCATTATTTGCAATATTGTCTGCAGTTTGATATGATCCACACAATTGCATTCCTTTACATAGTCAAAAAATACAAATAAGCCTTTTTCTGGGTATTCTCTGTGTTCAGACAAGATCCATCAGCGGGAATATCCCTCATGTCATGTAAGACCCCTGTTGACGAGGAAGACCTAGTAGCACAGTAGGTTACACACTGGACTGTTAACAGAAAGATCAGCAGTTTGACTCTACCACTTGATCCCATAAAGATTTACAGCCTTCAGAACCTAAAGGGGTAGTTGTGCCATGTCACAGAGGTTGACTATGAATTGAAATCGACTCAATAGCAGTAGGGGGTAGACAGCCCTGTTGATGTACTTCTATAACCATTTTGAAATATCTTAAGCAATATTTTATTTGTGTGTGATATTCATGACATTGTCTGATAATTTTCACATTTTTATTAGGTCCTCTATCTTTGATCCAAGCATTTTATGGATTTCTTCCAGTCTGTAATTGACTAGAGAGCTGTCTTCCAAATTTTTTGGCTTAGATTAGCGAGTGTTTCCAACCATGCATCAGGTTTTTTGCAAATGCATTCAGTGTGGCTTGGACTTCTTCCTTCACTACCATCTGTTCTTGTTCATCTGTTAGCTTTTGAATTGGTTGAGTGTTGACTAGTTCTTTTTGATACAATTGCTCTGTGTATTTCTTCTATCTTTTTAATGCTTCCTTCATCATTCAATATTTTGTCCACAACTAATCAATATTGAACTAGAGGCTTGAATTTTTTCTTCAGTTCTTTCACTTTGAGATGTGCTAAATGTGTTCTTTCTTTTTAGTATTCTAATTTGTCATGTTTGCCCTCTTCATGAGGAGACTTTATGTAGCTTCTGGAGCTGCCCTTTGGCTCCATCATTTCTTCCATTCACTTTAGCGACTCTACATTCAAGAGCAAGTTTGGAGTCTCTTCAGACAACCGCTTTTGTCTTTCTTCCTTTCCTGCTTTTGTAATGATGGTTTGATTTTTTAATTGCCTTTTGCTGTTTGGTTTCAGGTCATGAATGTTCTGTGTGAGGAGACCTCATTGTAGAGTGCTGATGATTGGGTTCCTAGGTTAGCAATTGGAATCTTCCATCTGCTCCCAGGGAGAAAGACAGGGCTTTCTATTCTCTTAAAGAGTTGGTCTCAGAAACTTCCAGGTGGTCCTTTGGGTCCCTAGATAACAGTGAGATTTATTTATGTTTATTTTGGAGTGTTTCTGTGCATCAAATCTGCTCTTGAGATGGTCTCTAAATCCAAGTGTTATATACTTACAGTCTTACGTCTTTTAGGGAGAAGGAGAGCTCTGTTCAGCAAAGTTTGTTTTAGCTTCAAGGAAATGCCTAGCATCAAAACTCCCAATAAATTGAAATTTAGTGTCAGACAAGTAAGTCCACATTTTCTTTATGGATGTGTCACTTTTGAGGTGACAAAGTTGTTGGAGCAAATGTAGCATCATTAATGCTGCTGAACTTAGTTATCAGGAGGCATTTCGCAGCTCAGAATAATTAAGCTGCAGATGGCTCTCTAAATTTATTGAATCTGTACTCTGTTTCAGGCACTAGTGGGGCATCACTGGAAATAAAAAATGATATAGGGTGTAGTGAGCCTTTCAGAAATTACTTACTGAGACTTCATTATGTGTCAGGTTTTGTGTTAGGTTCTACATTTCAAAGCCACGGCCTATTCAAGAACCTCGGCTCTGTCTTTAAATTTAGGTCAATAGTTGAGAGATATTATTATTATTATTTTATGAGCAGTGTAGTCTTTTGGTGATTGTGAATGGATTGCTGAGGAAAAAGGCTAAAAATCAGGAGATCAGGAAGGGGATGATCATTTTTAATAAAGTGCCTTTGAGGATCAGACTAGAGCCATGATAGAGGAGCTGGGGAAGAAAGATACTTAATAACCAATAGGAAGCAAGACGAGGAAATAGTTGAGCATTTGTAATAGGGACAGTGGGATGATCTGAGATTGTGGGGAGACCATTGGGTCAATAGCGTTTCCACAACGTATGCGGGTAGAGTGATATAAACAGATAGATTGTAATATCCGTTCCACAGTCAAAGCGTTTAGAAATTCAGAAGGAAGAAGAAGTCCAGTAACATAGAGATGAATTTGTAGACCTTGGAAACTGTCTGCGTCCCTGACTTGTTTTTATCAGCTACTCATGATCCTACTTACTGTACTTAGCCACAATAGGTTGGAGTTCCTCATCTGTAAAAAGGAGGAGCTTTGTGAAATTGTGAATATAAACCAATTATCATATGACTAGAAAATATGCAATACGGAAGACTATGAGTATATTTCAAGGACTGTTTGCAGTTAGAGAAGGTGTGTGGTACAGATGGCATTGGACCTGGGCATTTAAGTTCCCCTCTGATTCTTAGTGCCAGGAATGTGCCCCTGTAGAACTGGGATCCCTGGGGCTTTCAATGACTGACTGCCAGAAGTAGATTGCCAAGACATCTCTGGATGACTCAATCCTCCAAACTTTCAATCAGCAACTGGGCACTTGACTATTTGAGCCACCCAGGGACCACAGTCATGCCACCCACCACCACCACCACCACCATCACCACCACCACCACCACCACCACCACCACCCAGTGCCTTGGCGTTGCCTTTGGATCCTGGTCAGCATGTGTGTCAGCTTGAACTGGGATTCACAGGGTTTCCAATGGCTGGTTTCTCAGAAGTTGACTGCAATTTGTGCCTCTGGGTGGATTTAAACCTCCAAACTTTTAATTAGTTGTAAAAGTATGTTAACCACTTGCCACAGTCAATGACATCAAGTAAGTATCAACCAGGTGAAAGATGGAGGAATAGTATAAAGTATTAAAAAAATCTGGGGATGTTAAAGTGGCTAACATTTCTGCAGAATAAAATTAGATGGTCTAGGAGTGGAAAAAAATAGATAGTTGTCTTTTGGATTGGATTTTCAAGCTGAAGTCTTTTTTTCCCCATGTTTAATCATTTTATTGGGGGGTCATACATCATTTCTCATAATACATAAATACATATATTGTGCCATGCTTCTTCACATGCCTGCAGCTGTCATGAACCTCCACCTTTCCATCCGAGCCTCTGACCTCAGCCTCCTATCCCTTCCCCTCCATCCTTGCTCCCCACCAACTCTCAATACTCCATAAATTATTGTTTTGTCATAACTTACACTGCTCGATGTCTCCCCTTGTCCTATCCCCCAGTATCTGTCCCCTTGGTAGGGGTTATATGTAGATCCTAAAGTTGGCTCCTCCTTTCCACTCCACCTTTCCTCCACCCATCCTGCAGCTTCATTCCCACTACTGGTCCCATAAGGTTCATCCATCCTGGGTTCCCCGCATTTCCATTTCTCAACTCCACAGTCGTGTAGAACTGGGACCATGACAATTGGAGGGAGGAAGCCTTCATGAACTAAAGGAAAGTTGTGTGCTTCATTGCCCCTCACTGAACCTCGCTAGCCTGTCTTCTTCTCAAGACTCCCCTGTGCCAGAATGCCCAATTACCCACAGGTGGGCCTTGGGTCCCCACTATGCTCTCACCCCATTCATAGTGACGTGCTTCTTGTTCTTTAATGTTTGATATCTGCTCTCTTCAGTCCCTAGTGATCGCATATGCTAGTGTTTTTCTTCCATGTGGGCTTTGCTGCTTCTGGGCTAGATGTCCATCCATTCACCCTCAAGCCTTCGCGATCCCAGATGCATTATCATTTGGTAGTTGGGGGCCATCAGATTTCTCCTCTCTGTTTGTGTCTGCTCCTTTCTGTCTTCTATGATCTTGTCGCGAGGGTGGGCTCACAGTAATATGATTTTTGTTCTTTGATGCCTGATATCTGGGTCTTTCCACATCTCATGGTTGTGCAGGCTGGTGTGCATCTTTTAAGGTGGGCTTTGTTGTTCCTGGGTCATATAACCATTTGTTCACCTTCAAACTTTTAAGTACTCGGATGTCACATCTTTTGATAGCCGGATGCCATCAGCCATCTTTACCACTCTTGCTCAATCCCCACATGTTCTCGTGGTTGTCTCATGTGAGTTCACTCACAGTGATACAATTTTTTCTGTTTGATGCCTGAGGCCTGGTCCTTTTGGCATCTTGTGGCCACTTCTTCCCTGTGGACTTGGATACCTCTCAGCTAGATGGCCATTTGTTTATCTTCAGGCTTTGAGACTCCAAACTCCATGTCCTTTGGTAGCTGGGCACCATGGGTTTTCTTCACCACATTTGCTTATGAACCTATTTGACTTCCGTGATCACATTGGGCCAGTGAGCATTCTGAAATGCCAAATTAGTAGAACAAAGTGTTCTTACCTTGAGGGAGAGCGCCTGGGTAGGAATCCAAGGTTCAGTCAAGGTGCAGCCTTAGAAATGAAATTACTGATGTCCATGTAAGGGTGGTCCTGGGAGTTCATCTCTTGATGGCCCATTCTACTCTCAGCATGTTATAGTGATAGACTATAAGAGAGGCATTTAAAGTCAAAAAAGGGGGGAAGGGAAGTGGGGGGAGGGAAAGTGGAGGATGGGAGAAGTGATAGCAATGATAATTGTACAGCCCAACTCGAGGGGAATGAACAAAAGAATTTTAGGTGAAGGGATTCACTGGATTGTGTGCATTATAACAAACACACACACACATCCAATAATAATGATAATAATATATAAAATATGAAAGGTTCATGAGTATGGGACGGTAGGCGAGGGAAGGGATAGGGCAAGCTCATATAGAGGAGCTCAAGAAGAAAGAAAGGAAATGTTTTGAAAATGATGATGACAGCAATTGTACAACTCTGATTGCTGGAACTTGGGACTGTAATAATATTTGTGAGACCTCTTCATGAAATGTTTAAAAATCCCTCATTTTGAAAAATAAAATAAAATGTAAAAGGCATTGCAGGACTCAAAATCACTATGAGGTTAAAGATGAGAAATGGAAAGTAGAAAGCACGGTTGAGTCACAGTCCCCCTAGGCACCCGCTTTGAAGCAGGAAGTAGTTTGCTTCCTGCCACAGGGTCAGGGTATGAAAAGAAGCTCCCCACGATTGCAAGAGGCCTATGTTCTCCACTGCTCGATGACAACAACAGATGGCTGGGTCCGTATCTGTGAAGGGACTTAAAGATAACATGAGGAAAGAGTTGTCACATTAGCGACAACTGGTGATTATAGATTTATCAAGTTTGGAGGTGATGAGGAAGGAGATTCAGAAACATGCGCAAAACCATACCTGGCATTTGTCTTTCATTGGATCAGTAACTAGCTGCATATTATTCTCCATGATGGATCTGGGAAGCGATCATAGGGATGATTTGCCAATATATGGAGGCAGCTTCTAGACCACTGATGATGGAAACTTGAACATTCAGAGAGAATCACACACACACACACACACACATACACACACACACCCTTCTATTAACAATGTTGTAAACTGTTAATCCAGAAAAAAATTTAAAATCTAACACTAAAGAACATACACTATAAAAATTAGAAGATAGATTAATCTTTGATGAAAGTAATTTTTAAAAATCTATATAGAGATTTTTTTTTTTTTAGGCATCACTGCCCTCAGGTGGTGGGAGTAGGAGGCCCAGCCTTTGCTCCTGGGAGCCAGAATTGAACCTCCATCCCAGTGGGCCACAGTCCCGTGCACAACCACTACGCCACCGGGGCTCAGCTCCTATATAGAGATTTTAAGTTGCAGAAATAAAACATTTTTGAAACAAAGTCACGCATAAAGGAAAAAGTTTAAGTGAATCTTAAAAAAATAGGTATTAGACCAGAAAATGTGAAAGAGGCTTCAAAAAGTTCATGAAAACATTTCATTTTATTTTAGCTCCCTCTTAACATGAATTTTTTGAAGCCCTTTGTATATTCTTTAATGAAAAACTCAGTAAGCCAAACCAAACCAGACCAAACCAAACTTACTGCCATCAAGTTAATCTTCACTCAGAACAACCATATAGAACAGAGTTGACCTGCCTCACAGGGTTTCAGAGACTTATAAGAGAGGAAAAGAGATGAAAGAGGAAAGATGCCTTTGTGTCACTGAAGCAGAGTTGAAATTATGCTGTAATGACAAATCAAAGATTCCCCTGGGGCTACAACACGAAGGTGAAGGAGCCCAGGTGGCAATATTGGGTATGTGCTGGATGGCTAATGGTAAGGTTGGTGGTTGCCATGTACCTGCCTCTCTGTAGGAGATGAGACTATCTGCTCAATAAGACTGAAAAATCTCAGAAACACATAATAGGGTGACTGTGAGTTGGCACTGACTTGCTGGCAGCGGTATTGTGGAACTGAGGTAGTCAAAATACCTTCTTCTAAGGTCTCAGATAAAATACAATTCCTCACTTCTAGAACTGTGAGACAGAGGATCCCTGGGGGTGGAGTGGCTACATGTTGGGCTGTGATCCTCAAAGTCTTCAGTTCGAGACCACCAGCAGCTCTGTGGGAGAAAGGCAAGGCTTTCTACTTCCCTAAAAAGTTGCAGTCTCAGAGACTCACAGGAGCAGTTCTCCTCTGTCCTAAGGATCACTGCGAGTTGGCATCAGCTCAATGCCAGTGAGTAGAATGGTGAGACAGTGTATTTCCATTCTTATAAACCATTGACAGTGAATGATGTTTTATTATCAGTGTCTAATAAAGAAATCATCTCTCCCTGTGTCCAAAAAGAAGAGAATAGGAGATATGTAGGAAAGAGTTGTAATTGTCCATATATATATATCACAAATCATCCGACTAAAAGTTCACCCTGAAGAACAATCTGTAGAAATGAAAAATTAATCTCTCAGAAGACACACTGTTGTGAAACCTCAACATATCAAAGATGATGAGATTGTCTTAGAAGAGTGGAAAAAGCATACAAAGAAAGACAAGGACACCACAGCAAATATCTCATTAATGTAACCGATGCTGCATGATAAATGATCAGAATCTTCAAAGTACAGAAAGTGGTTTTATGCCTAGCTAAACTATCATTCAAGGAGTGATGGGGGACTGAGCCCCGGTGGCGTAGTGGTTGAGTGTGGGACTGTGGCTCACTGGCTTGGCGGTTCAAATCCAGCAGCAGTTCTCCAGGAGCAAGGCTGGGCCTTCCACTTTCACCAGAGGGCAGTGATGCCCCCTCCCCTCAAAAAAAAAAAGAGTGAAGGTAGCGTAGTGGATTATATGTTGGACAGCCAACCAAAGTATCAGCAGTTCAAATCCATCACCATCCCCCTTCTCCCCCACCCGCCACCTCTCTAGTCACTCAGAAGGAGAAAAATAAAACTTTCTGATTCATACAGACTTACCGCCTTGGGAACACAATGGGTCAGTTCTGCTCTGCCCTACAAGGTCACTACGAGCTAGAATCAACTCTATGGTAGTGAGTTATTCCGTTAAAACCACCATTCAATTTTGAGACAAAATTAAAACAGGAGGAAACATGTAGCATTTAATAGAATGTCCTGAGCTCCAGTGGCGTAGTGGTTGTCCGCGGGACTGCAGCCCACTGGGATGGAGGTTCAATTCCAGCTCACAGGAGCAAAGGCTGGGCCTCCTACTCCCACCACCAGAGGGCAGTGATGCCTAAAAAATAAAAAAAAAATAGAATGTCCCAACCACAGACCCTCCTTGAGACAACCATTAAAGGAGGTACTTCAGTAAAAAAGAGAGTGAATCTGTACCGGAAACCAAATTTGATCCATGGTAACCCTACAGAACAAGGTAGACCTGTCACTCACTGGGTTTCTGAGACTGTAAATTCTTACTGGGAGTAGATGACATCGTCTTCTCAGGAGTAGGTGGTAGTTTCAAACTACCTAATTGTACAATCAGCAGCACAATCAATAGCCCCCTACACCTTCAGGGCTCCCTGTAGGAAGGTATATGTACAAGAAACAAACCTGACCATAGCCACTGATAGAGTATAAAACTAAATTTAATCACCTCCAGTTCCTCCTCACCTTTGTCTTCCCTCCTGCCTTTTCTTCTAGACATCCCTCTTCTGTCTTTTATCTTCTTCCACTCTTGCATCTAGCATTCCCTTCCAGATGCCAGTTCGATGTTCTTCACAGCAGCAGTGAAGAGTCCAACACTTCAAGGGCTCACTAATCTGTGGAAGAAATCTTTGCATTTTACCTCTTTCTTTTGTGACTTTAAGCATCTTGGTGGCATAGTAGGAGCCCTGGTAGTGTTGTGGTTACCCTTTGGTCTGCGATCCACATGGCCAGTGGTTCAAAACCACTAACAGCTCCTTGGGAGACTTTTTTTTAACTTCCATAAACAGTCTCAGAAACCCACAGGGGGTTGTTAGTGAGTCAACAGTGACTTGATGGCAGTACACTTGTTTTTGGTTTGGTGGCATACTGGGTTACACGTTGGACTGCAAGCCACAAGGGCAGCAGTTAGAAACCACTTGCCTCTCTTGAGGAAAAAGGTGAGGCTTTCTACTCCCATAAAGGGTAATAATATCAGAAATCCACAGGGGCAGTCCTGCCCTGTCCCATAGGGTGGTTATGAATTGGAATTGACTCAGCGATGGCAGTGAGGATTTTGCGACCTTATGCAAATTATCAGACTTCCTTTTGCTTCAATCGCCTTTTCTGTAACTTGAGGATAATACCAACACCTAAGTCTCAAGGATTATTGTGAAAATGCAATGAGAATATTTATTTCAAGACCAGAGCGGCACTTGCCACATGCCAAACCTATATGCTTCACGTACTGGTGGTTTCCATTGTTTTTATTACTACTGTTATTGTTATCACTACTTGTTTTATATGTGTTTCTATTATCTGTCTCTATGATTTACTTCTAGATTTTCCTTGGATGATCATCTACTAAAGCACACAAAATAAATAAATAAAAAATAAACACCAAACCAAACGAAAGCAACCCGCCCCCCCCTCCCCGCCCCATCCAAATCCAAAAAGCAAACAGACCAGTCCTTACTTTCCAGTCAATTCTTTGCTGACACTAATAGAGAAAGGCGAACTGCACTGTCGGGCTTCTGAGGCTAATGCTTTCAGAAGTGGGTCCCTAGCAGCCTTTAGGGTAGCAGCCAAACACCTAAAACTGCTGTGCCAGCACAGGCTCTTCAATAGTTTGTTAAGTCATATTCGAGATGATTTAGCTTCAGAAAAATTTAAGTGGTTTTTCATATATTTTCACAGGTAATCTTTTAATAATTAAAAGCTTTAAAATTGCCTTAAAAGGTTGAGTATGCTCTTTAATTATTTTTTAATGAGAAGATAAATATTTTCAGATCAGTTATAGAAAGCCTAGCTATTGGGGACCGCCCAGTGACTCCCAACTCATCATAGCCCTATGGGACAGAAGATGAGTGCCCCTCAGGTTGACATAACCGCACTGCCCACTTGCTTTCGATCGGTTCTCCTCCTTATGGAAGCAGATCTCCAGATTGTTCTTCTGCAGATCCTAGGTAGGTTTGAACCCCCGACCTTATGGTGAGCAGCCAAGTGCTTCCCCCTTTAGACCACCGGGGCTTCTAGTTGAAACTGAAGAGAGTTTATCTTAACCCTGCTAACCCCCACCCCATTCTGTCAGATAACGATCTCCCAGACTTTACTTTTCCAACGGGAAGGGCAGATGTTTGTCAAACTGAAACACATTCTTTGGAGCTTTACTAGCGATGTGTTGGAACCAGCTTGTCTGCTAAATATTTAGGAATTTGGGGCAGTTGATTGATAAAGCGTTGTTTGCTCCAAATTGACCTCAGAGTGAGGATTTACACCACAGAATTCAGTAAGTGCTACAAATCAAAGGCCTTGCTTCTCTGAGGGCCTATTTTCCACCATTTTGCTGTACAATTTTTGCTGATGACAGGATGGCCTTGAGCTTATATGTGTACATGCTATATGTACAATGATGGGCTTTCTTTATTTTATTGCTGTTTTTATCATCACTACTAGCATTATGCAGAGTCCTATGATCTGATTCCATTATTCACTCCTAGCGGTTTGCTTTTGGCAGTAATTTGTTTAAACAGAAAAATAAAGCAAATAAGCAAAGAACCAAAACACCACCATCAACAAAAACAACAACAAACCCATTGCTTTCCTGTCAATCCAATGTGAAGTCTACAGGAGAGCATACAACCATGTGAGGGAGTGTCTAGGGCTACAGTTCTTTCAGAAGCAGGCTGTCACTTCTCTCTTTCAGGAATACTGGTAGGTTCCAACTGCCAATCTTTCAGCTCACTGCTAAGCACCGCACCACTGTGCCATCAAGTCTCCTGAATAATTTATTAAACAACATTTAAAATGGTAAGATTGCAAATAATATTACGCGACACACTTTAATGGATGTGTGGACAAATTATGGCTGCAGAAAGCTTTGTGGTCGCTGTTTGCTTCTATTGAGTTGATTCTGACTCTTAAAACCCTTCTGGGCACAGAGTAGAACTGCTTCAGAGGGGCCCAAGGCCCCTCCAGAAGCAAATCGCCAGACCTTTCTTCCGACCTGCTTCTCGGTTGGTGTGGACCTCCACCCTTTTGGCCACTAGTGGAGAGCTTAACTGAGAGACTCTTCCTGAAAACTTTTTGCATGGTTGTGTTGTTAGCCGCCTGAAAGTTAGGGGCAGCTCTACTGTGTCTTCTAGGGTCACTGTAAGGGGTTATTCACTCCGTGATAGTGAGTTTGTTTGTTTGTTGAGCCCAAGTCAGACCCAACCCACAGCCACTGAATCCATTGCAGTTCCCAGTGACCCCACATGATTCAGTTGGAATAAGCCGGGACCCTCCTGAGATGGTGGGCGATGAATATAACAAACACCAGCCAGCCTGCAGGATCCCTGTGGGAGTGTTTTGAGCATCTATCATAAAGACAAATGTCCCCTGGAATTTACACCCCATTTAGGTCAGATTCAGATTTCAGAGTAATTCATCAGTTTCATGGATAGCATCCTACCTGGAAGAAGCAGTGAGAGAGAAAGCCTACTAGGCTCTAGATAGTTCGGATGAGGACAAGTTCCCATTTCCGACTGAAAACCATCCTGTGAAACACTCAGATGGGTGACTGCTCTCTTTCACTCATCTTGTGAGAAAACCACACGCTCAGATCTTTTTGAACCTGGCCGGTTCTCGGGTCCCGCTTCCTGTTGTGAGGAGAAAAACCAGTCTTCAGCTCATGAAAGAGTTCTGAAGATTGTTTGCCTTCTCTCATGCCGACCAATTTGGGTTTCAAAATCATGGCTACTGAATGAAACGGAAACCCATCTTGGGAATTTGGTATTGCCCAAACAGGCAGTTTATGGTTGTTTGGGGTGATGGTTGGGATAGTACTGGAGGCTTGGCGATAATTTGCCTTGAGAGGAGTCATGTTGGTGGAGGGTGGACTCAGTATCGAAAGCCACTCTTTAAAAATAAAAATTAAAAAGGTCACACATGAATATACAAAGGAAACAGGCGATCTTGGATCATGGGTCTTGTCTTGCAGCAGATGAAGGCATCACTGTAGGAGCGTTTTGAGACATCAGAATGCTGCCAGCATCAAGGATGGTGAAGTCTTATCCCAAAGACTTTGGACATGCCCTCAGGAGAGACCAGTCTCTAGAAAAGTCTGTCAGGTTGGAAGGCTGGAGAATCAGTGAAAAGGAGGAAGACCCTTCAATGAGATGGATTGTCAGAGCAGCTGCTACCAAGGGCTCAGATATTGAGATTGGCCCCAGACCATGTGGTGCTGCCTTCTGTTGTACGTCAGGTTGCTGCAAGTCAGAAGTTATTCAAGAACATCGAACAGAAACAACAGCCACGTCTATTCTTGGGGCTGCAGATTGTCATGCTAGTTTGTTGTGTCTCATTCTAGCTCAGTTACAAGAATCTAGTGTAGTTCTGGTGCTAGGCAAGATTGAGAATTAGCCCATAATTTAACTTTGGGCTTTCCTTGAAACCAGCTGCATGGGAGGGGGTGGAGGAAAGACACTAGTACCAAGTGATGAGAGAGGGGAGTGGTGCAGTGTGTGCTTCTATGAGAGTAAGTCAAAAGAATGGTACCAGGATTCCATTTCATACATACATGTGGTTTATTCTGAACAAAATGTGCTTAGAAATGTTTCGGCCATTGATGAGTTCGGATTAGCAGACACATGCTTTCAGTGGTACATTTCTCTTAGTCTTCATCATGCAGAGGTGGATTGGTGTCCTGACCACTGATAGAAACAATGCCCAGTCCTGCGTCATACTGCCAATTGTTAGGCTTGAGTGTATTTTGGCAGTCCCAGTGCCACTCTGTCTTGTCCAGGGAGTGCCTCTTTTCCGATGATCTTTCACCAAGCTTCTTGTTTGTGGGAGTTAGTTTGTGTCAGCTTGCACTTGTGAAAGGGTGGAATTCAACATGTCAGTCAGGTCACAGCCTGTTGATGCCTCCTGGAAGGTGTATCTTTTTATAAGAAACATGGGGGAACCCTTTCCTCTCTCTCGCCCTTCTCCTTCATCCTTGCTGGCCTTCTGTGTCTGTCTTGTCTCCAGAGCCCCTGAACCTGAGAGCCAACTTCAGAGCCATACCATGTTTCCATTGTCCTGGGATCCTTGCGGTGCTGCACTTACGGGCCTGTGATCTCTCTGCTACCCTCTGCAGCTTTCCGTCTCATTGGCCTTTGACTGCATGAGTCTGAAGAAGGTGCCAGATAACATTGGACCCAAAGGTTTGACCTAACCTAGGCTGGAGTGCCTTCTTCTTAAAAGATTACTTGTTCACCTACAGTTCTTTCTTATACATATAGGAGTACCCGTGGTGTACTGACCACAAGCTGGGCTGCACAGCTCTGTGAGAAAAAGACTGAACTTTCTACTCAGAAAGAGTTAAACCGACTCAGAAAATCGACTCAGGAATAATTAAATGGCAGTGAGTTTGGTGTGGTTGAGCAGCTATGCATAGATGGGTGTCACTAGTTTTGTTTCTCTAGCAAACCCAGCGTAAGACAATGTCCTTTTCCAGAGACCAGTTTCTCCTGATACCTGTGATGTATGAATGAAGTCTTGCTGTCATCACTTCTAAGGAGCATTCTGGTTGCATTTATTTCAAGATAGATTTGTTCTTCTGGAAGCTCATGATACTTTCAATATGCTTTGTCAACATCACAATTAAAACAAGTCACTTGTCTTCCAGTCGTTTTTATTCTTTAGCCAACTTTTTGAGGCAATTAAAAATATCATGGCTTGGGTCAGGTACACTTTACTTCTCAAAGTATCCTTGGCCTTTAAAGAGGTCTTTTGCCATAGATTTACACATTGGAATACACCATTTCTTGACTGCTGCTTTTGTAAGCATCGATTGTGAATTCAAATAAAATGAAATCCTTGAAAACTTCAATCTTTTCTCCCTTTGTCATCATGCTGTACATTAGCCAAGTTATGAGGATTTTTTTGTTCTCTTTACAATGTATTGCAGTTCATATCGAAGACTGCAATTTTTAATCTTCTTTAGCAAATACCTCAAATCCTTATTCTGTGTAGCAAGTAAAATTTTGTCCACTGTATACCCTGCGGTGTTAATATGCCTTCCTTCAATCCTGATGCTCCAATCTTCTCAATGCTATCCATAGGTTTTTGTGATTCTCACAGATAAATATCCCTGCATAGTCAATAAAATACAAATAAGCACCTATCAGGTAGTTGACAGAAGTCAAGATCATCTGGCATCAGCAATGATACCCCTTGTCCTTGTCCTCTTCTGAATCAGGCTCCGATTTCTTGCAGTTTCTTGTGGCCACCATATATTAATGCAACCATTTTTAAATGATCCTTGACAAAATTCAACATGCATGCGATGTCAATGATATTGGCTGATAATTTTGCATACTATTGGATCACCTTTCTTTAGAAGGAGCAAAACTATGGATCTCTTCAAATGCATTGACTAGTTATCTGTCTTCTCCATTTCTTAGCAGAGACTAGTGAGTGCTCTCAGTGCTGCATCAGCTTGTTGAAATATTTTAATTGGTATTCTATCAATTCTTGGAGACTTTTATTTGTTTACTAGTACCTTCAGTGCTTCTTTTTTGGTGCTATTGCTTCTTGGTCATATGTGAGCTCTTGAAGTTGTTGCATGATGCCTAATTATTTTTGTTCTACTCACTACTTAAAAATACATCCATAATTTTTGAGTATTTTGTTCATAGAATCATTCAATATTACTAAATTCTGAGTGTGTTCTCCCCATTTGGTTTTGTAACCCTAGGTCTTTGCAGATGTTAATAGGATACCATGCATTGACGTCATGAGTTGTCCTTTGAACGTTTATGTTCAGCAACTTTACATCTTTGTTTCTCCCATTTGCATCAGGGCCATTGCTAAAGAGCAAGTTTTAGACTTTCTTGGGACATGCACTTCTGTCTCTTCTTTCTTCCCTGTCTTTTCATTGACCCTTTTCCTTTCTTTGTGTTTGATGTTGCTGATGTCCTCCCACCACTTGTCTAGCTTGTCATTAGGGTCTAAGATGTCAAGTATGAGAGTGTCTTCTAAGGGTTCTGCTGAATTGGTTCAAACCTAGGTGTCAAGTTCACCAGAAGGTTCTGGCGGCCACCTTGTGGGGGGGTATTCAAATGTGTAATCTTCATGGATTCACTTGACGGACACATGGGAGCTTATTATGAAGGAATTTTAAGAAAATTGAAAATGGCACCTGTGAGAAAAGGGGCAAGACATCTGCTCAGAGCAATATTTTCTCTTCACAACAATGCACTCGCTCATGCTTTGAGGCTAGAAGCCTGACCTGGGGACGTTTTTCTTTGGAAAACAGGCCTCTTCTTTCCTCTCCAGACCCTTTCCTGATTCCCAAACTCAAAGGAACATGATTGGAGTCCCCAAAGGATGATAAGACTGATGTTTCATGGGATTCATTGAAGAGTGCAGACTTCTTCTGAGAGACAGACATCTTTAGAAGTCTATAGATCTAGAGCAACGGCATTAATATATGGTGGCCACAAGAGCTGCAAGAAATTGGAGTCTTGTTCAGAAGAAGACATGGCCAAGGGCTATCATTGCTGATGCCGGATGATCTTGACAGAAAGCAAGTACCTGATAGGTGCTTATTTGTGTTGTATTGACTATGCAGGCATATTTATCTGTGTGAATCATAACAAGCTATGGATAGCATAACCCTTTTGGGCATGGAACGACCCTTTCACAGGATCGCCAGATTCATCGCTGTAGCAAAATGACAGTTATGAAGTAGCAAAGAAAATAATTGTATGGTTGGGGAGGGTTACACCAACATGAGGAACTCTATGAAAGGGTCACAGCAATGGGAAGATTGAGAACCACTCTTCTAGAGAGAATCCATGTTGAGAGACAAAATCTTGACTTTTGATATTTTGTTTAATAATAGTGGTTGCGAAGTTATTATAGCAATACTTCGTGACTGACTGTCCTGCCGAGGATTCCTGGTGATCCCACGGGTCAGACTGTGGCTATTCACTGCAGGGTTGGTGACTCAATCTCCCAGGGATTCTGAGGGCGAAAGATGAGACCATCTGCTCCCATCAAGCTCTGCAGGTTTGGAGAGCCTACGTAGGAGAACTGTGCGTTAGACTTGACCCCATGACAGGGCATTAGCTTTGCTTTTGACTTTATCTCCTATCAAATGTCATCATGATACTTTTGTGGCATGTAATATTTTCTAAATCTTATAGGCTTATATGTATACATATAAGTTTTAGTTCTAAGTATATGTTTTCATCTACTATCTTATTAAATCTTTAGGATTGGTGTTTTTCTAAGCATGCTGATATTATAAATGGAGTGGTTTCTGAGAGGCATAGAGATTTTTGTCTGGGTAGCACAGGAACTAAGCATGAGAGTCATGAGCTGATTCCATTTCTCTGGTCTCAAAGCCCCATCTTATTTCCACTTTTGACCCTTCTGTCTTCAAAGATATAGTATGACCATTTCCAGTAGCTATTTCAGATGACTGGCTGTAAGCTATTTGCCAGGTGCGCCTAGAACAATGCTCTACAAGCTAGAACTAAGATTGCAGACCCATGTCTAGAACTGTTTCCAGTGACATCACAGAGGTTCAGGGGGCACAAACAGTTTGCATTTATCTGCTTACCTAAAGGTTGGTGGTTCAAGCCTCTACTCTAGTAATCCAAAAGGAAAACCGGACAAACTACTTCGGTGAAGACTACGCCAAGAACGTTCCCACTCTGCTCCACTGGAAATTGGCATGAGTCAGAATCCGTGTCAGGAATGAGCAGAATGAGTACATGTAGTTTAGATCCTAGAAGAATGTATCTTCACACTGACACACACACACACACTCACACAGAGACACAGACAGAAGAAGAGAATGTATCTTCACACTGACACACACACACAAACCCAGAGACACAGACTCACACAGTGATCCATTTTGAAAACATTTTATTTTGACTGATAGTCTGACTTTACATGGTGTATTTAAGAGACATTATACTAAAGATATAGTTCAGATATATTTTCTTATGTGAATGAAGAGAGAGTATGACACTCCACCCCTCAAAACAAAAAAAATACAGAACACTCAAACTATGGTCATCATGTGGATCACAAGGTTGTACTCTTCATGGAAGCAGCAGACTGCCACTTTGAACTGTCAACCTTTCGCTTAAGCAGGCAAGTCCTGGTACATCAAGGCTCCTTTTCATATAACAGAGGACCTGAAAATTTCCTTTCCATAGACTCTGTAAGAAATAATAAGAGAGTTAAACATATAGGCGCCCACAAGAATTCCCATGGGGAGGGTGGATAACTGCTCACATCTTATAGAAGGAGGTTGTGATCTGTCTTTCTCAGGGATTGTTATTTAATGTGGTTTAGGTGTCACCATATCTAGTCTGTGCACCAGGCACTTAGTCCAATCTGAACCTGTCATACTTTGAGATTGTAACACATATTTTTCCAGGTTTATTTAAGCAATGGCTGTCTTTTACAAACCAAGAGGGAAGAAGCAGAAAGTACATCTTCCTTTCCCCAAAATAACTGCAAGAGAAGTATTTTATGGTTTTTTTTCAACTTCAGTGAGCACGGTCCTATCATAAGTATTGAAATGCCTAGTAGTGGAGGAACCGTGGTGGGTGGAAACAGGAAACATTGTTGCAAAATGCTCTGTTACATTTTTTTTCAGGTTCAGCTGAATGCGTATTGATTCTAATTAGCACATGTTGTGCCTTTGCTAGTAGCTCCCCTTTAGCTCTGCTTGGAGAGTTTTTTTTTTAGCTTCTACCCTGCTCCGAAACCCACTGGCACCTCCTTCCTCCTTCTCTCTTTACAAATGTTACAACACAGTCAGAAATTTCCTCTTATCTTTCCTTCCTGCATTTCCAGCAGGTTCCCTTGCGTCAGAAGCCGAGGAGGAAAACTCAAGGTAATTAGCTCTCTTTTGTTTCCGTCTGCTCCTACTCTCTGCGTGAGTGTGTTTCGCATTTGGATGTTTTCCCCGGGATCAGATGGTCCTCTGCCCTGGTGTTCATATCAGAAGGGGATGGCAGGTTACATTTTGCTTATTGTTCTTTTGGATTGATTTTAAGAGAAGATGACCCGCTATTCCCGTGGCTTAATCCCTCACTACGCTGTAACCACAGGATTTAGGAAGACTGGGGTGGGGGGGGGGGGAGAGGAGACGGGGGACACGCGTTGGGTGGTTAGGTGGAGATTAACCCTTCCACATCTATTGCATAACTACAGCTATTACTGCTTAAGGAGCTTCGGTGGGGGTGTTGTGCCTGCCGGCTGAACGCTTTCAAATGTTTCAACTTATTCTTGTGGGAGAATATTCTTAGAATAATACTTGTACTGTGTCTTTTTGCCACATCCTATCCTGTCTGAGCACCAGATGAATGTGTAAAAATAAAACAGAGGCACAACTTTGTGTTTGCACGGTCTTTGTAGACAGTGCCTATGTGACAGTATATAAACATGTGTATATATGTGTGTATGTGTATATGCATCACTGCTGGGAGGTAAATAGTGATGAGGGCTACCCTCTGTCGCGCACAGGAAGGTCCTGCTTCACCTCTCTCTTCCTATAATTGCTGCAGGATTTTTCGCGATGAGTCGGAGACGGGTCTCCTGTAAAGATCTGGGACACGCTGACTGCCAAGGGTGGCTGTACAAGAAAAAAGAAAAGGGAACTTTCCTTAGCAACAAATGGAAAAAGTTCTGGGTGGTGCTGAAGGGCTCGTCCCTGTACTGGTACAGCAGCCAGATGGTGAGTCCTCTCTATGCCGCCCGCGCTCAGCTCCTTGACCAAGGGGAAGGGGTCAGCTCAGAAGTCTGTTGGCCCTTCTAGTCAGTTCCTTTGGATTTCAGCCGCTCGCAGAAGAACGATGTGTGAGTTCCAGAAGTCGTTTCTGGTTCATTAGGGAGGGAGGCTCTTCCATTCTGTTTGGCAGGGGAGGAAACCAACCCTCCTGCCCGAGCATCTTCGGTTAGGGAGAGGAAGTCAGTCTTCCGTTGCACTCCTTGTGCTGTGGTTGTTTGCTATAGAGCGAGGAAATTCACATATATTTAGAAAGAGACGGACTAGCCATGTTTATAAAGCCAAATTCTAGTCACAGGAGGCTTTCCGGTGCTATGGATGGTCTGTCCCGTGGGAGACTCTTGCAGTTTCAGGACGTCCAGGGATGAAATTTCATGAGGGCTCTGACAGGGTTAACTCCATCAAGGGTGAAGCTGGTTCCATTTCTCCTCTTTGACTTCCAGTTCTGCTTCTGCTCCTTGGACTCCAGCACCTTTGGGAGGTTGGCTTGAGGAGGGCTAACCGGGGCACTTCCTCCTTTTGGAGCCAAGGTCTCTTGTTCAGGAATGCCCCGGAACTACTTACTGAAGCTCTGATAACACTTGGGGGTGGGGTCTGGTCTGAGTGATCCCATAGTAGCCGGGACACAGGTCCTGCTTCAGAGGCTTGCGAATTCTGTTCAAGGGGGCTTGCGGTAAGATTATGTATTAGAGGGTGGGCTGCTGTTGCCTCACCTGGGCTAGATTGAGAATGGTCAGAGGTACTGACCATTGATGAGACCTTCGCCATCAGCAGTTGGCCTTAGGGGAGCTCGAGTTTCTCCCGGTCATCTAAGTCAGTATCAGCAAGGTGTCCTTTGATCATCCCAGGAAGACAGCTGGGGAACTGCCCATGCAGCAGAAAATCAGTGTGTCACCCTCCTCTGAAAATGGCCATGTGTATGCCCGCCCGTCATGCCCTCAAACAGCGGTTCTCAACCAGTGGGTCGTGACCCCTTTCACAGGCGATGCCCGGTGCACAACAGTCGCAAAATGACAGTGATGAAGCAGCAATGAAAATAATCTTATGTCTGGGGGAAGTGGAGGGGGGAGTCACCACAACACGAAGAACTGTACCAAAGGGTTGCGGCAGGTGGAAGGTTGAAAACCACAGCTTGAGAGCATGTATGTAAATTCATGTTTTATGTGCAGATGTAAAATAAGCGCTGTATCGTGTATGTAGGCCAAATCTCTCGCTGATAAATTGATGCTAATGGGTCATTATTAGAAAAAAAAAAAGTGTGACTTTCAGAAGCCACGAAGCACCTGCCATTTAAAGTTAGGGCACGCAGACCCCTGCCCCTACTGCAGAGCTCTCTAGCCAGCAGGCTTCACTGTGTCTCTCTCGGCCCCCTCTCTTTGATTTTACCGCCCCACCCCCCACCCCCACACAATATCTTATACTTCTACCTTACCAGTGCCCTAAAAATGCACTTCTCTTCCTCAACATCGTTCCAGAGGTGCTGGGTCCCCAGGGCAGAAGAGTCCCCCAGCACAGTTGCCATCTTCCATGATGGCGGGGGCGACTTTGCCTCCTTCCTCCTCCCCACCTCTGGTTCAGCGCAGGACTCCATTTTTGAGCATGCCTCGAGGCCACCTTTGGAGGGGGTCTTCCTTTCTCTCGTCAGGGATTTTTCATAACCAGATTCGATTGTCTTCTAATGAGGAATTAGAATTAATATAAAGGACTCCCTCATGTTTCATACAGTCGGAGGCAGTTTCAGGCTCTTCCTATGATAAGTGGTAGTTCTCTGCCTCTCGTTATAAAACCGGGGAACTTATTGGTTTCCCTTTTAATAGCTCCCGGGGAATTTCCAGAGGCGGGAGGAAGGAGTGGGTGCTGATGGAGCGTGGCACAGCAGCAGGGAGCAATAAAGCTCCCAACCGGGTAGGGAATTCATTATTTCTTCCAATCAAGCTCTCTGGCAAATGGGTTTTGGGTGCTGTCCCTGTCTTCCTAGCATTTGAAGGAAGCCCCTGGGAACCACTCATGCTGACAGTTAGCTCATGTGGGTCCCCAGACTCACTGGGTTCTTGCTTCCCTTAGAGGATGCAATGAATTGAGCCAGTGCAGGTGCTGGTACCTTATGCTTCCAGCAGGAGCAATGACACTGGCTGAGACTAGATTGGAGAAAGAGAAGGACAGGGTCCCTATCCCAAGGGCATCCACGCAAATGCACCAGACAGTGCTCGGTGTGCCAGCTATGGGCTTGAATGTGGTCAGATACCCAACATGGAGTGGAGAATCCACCCTCTGCTGTCTTCCCAAAACCCTCTGCAGAATTCCGCATTAAACAGTTTTGCTAGCCACCTCACTCCTTGACGGGAGCATCCTCTGTCTGTTGGCCTCTATCTCTCTATCACATCCACTAGAAGCTTCATTATATTTTCACTGGGAAAATCATCCCAAAGAACTGCACAGTCATGGGGTCTGTGTTGACTCATGAAAGCCCCATAAGACAGGGTCAAACAGCCTCTGTGGATTTCCCAGGCTATAACTCTTTTATGGGAGAGGAAAGCCGCCTCTCTTTCCCAGGGCATAGCTGGTAGTTTTGAATTGCTGACCTTGCAGTTAGCAGCCCAACATGTAACCACAAGGCCACCAGGGCTCCTGGAAAAAGAAAGGCTGCCGAATTTGCCTGCCATCAGCAGCCATCTTCCTGCTAGTGGTGAGAGTGCCAAGTGTGAAATAAGAGCTGAGCTCCTAGCTTCCGGCTGGGAATGCTTGTTTTCTTTCTGCTAAGTAAACAATACAGATTCAGCAAAGGTGCTTCTGAGATCTTTGGGCCTAAGGATTGGAGAGTCAAGGAGTTTTAGTTTCTTTCTTCCACAGGCCCCTTCCTGGCTGCCGGGGAAACCCGGCTGTGTATACTTTCTTACATGGCCTGGTGCTGAGACACCAAACTCAAACCAAACTCACTGCCACTGAGTCCATTCCGACGCATAAAGACCTATATTACCGGACATAGTCACGCCTGTGGGTCAGAAGACCATAACCCTTTCAGGGAGTAGACATTCTCGTCTTTGTCCAGCAGGGCCCCTGGTGTTTTCAAACTTCTGACCTTTCAGTTAGCAATCCATCGCATAGCCCACCACGCTGGGAGTCTCAAGATAACTGGTAGGAGTCACCTCTTATGCCCCACTCCCACCCCACGCCCCAACACCAGTGGCTACTTCCTATGAAATGGGCAGCTCAATCCTTCTTTGTCGTCTGGTCACAGTCTGGAAACCCCACTGAATTCGGTTCACCTCGTGTGACTCACTGGCCTTTGAAATACCAGTGACGTAGCTTCCGGCACCACCCCGAGACACAGTAAGACCAACTGACAGGCAAGTCCCTGGAAAGAATGTCATGTGTGGTAAAGGAGAGGGGCAGCGAAAACGAGGGGCTCCTCCATGAGATGTCCATGAGATGGACAGCAGATGGACAGCAGCTGCAACCCTCAGCTCAGGCACAGAAGCAGTGGTGAGGATGGCCCAGGAACAGGCAGTGTTTCCTTCTGTAGTGCACGAGGTCATTCTGGGCCCCAAATGACTCTAAACATTGATCATCACAGCACCCTTTTATGGGCTCTTTGCTGGAGGGTGTGAGTCCTGAGTGGTAGAAGTAGCTCCTAACTGAAAGGTTGGCAGTTCACATGTACCCAGAAGTGCCTTGACATCAAGGTCTGGTGGTCTGCTTCCAAAAGCCCAGGGCGAACGCTTCAGACACAGACTCACAGGGCAGAGGCATGAGGTGCACCAACCTGACAGCCGTGACTTTTTTGGCATTAGTTTAGTTTTCATTTGTGGCCTGTTTGTTATTTAAGACTGAGGATTGGTGTAGGCATCTTTCATAGATGTCCTCATTAGCTTCTCAGAAAAGCCTTTGAGGTCATGGTGACAGCTGTCCACTTCAGAAAGCTGGTGCACATTGTCTCAAGTGATACAAGCAATGAGTAAGTAAAAGTAAGTAGGAGAACACAGAGCAGGCCTTTGGATGCCCAAGCCTATGCCTGTGGCGTTGCTCCTACCTGCCTGCCTCCCACAAGTGGGACCAAGCACAAGATTAAGGTCACCTTGTTTTCTCCCTCCTTCTTAGAGGACAGCTCCAGAAGAGAAATCTAGGGCAGCTCTTCTGTGAAATGACAAGTGGCCTCCTTGGCACTAGCATGTTTTCAGGGCTCACAACCACACAGCCCCCACCTCGCTCCTGGCTATTTGTTTCTTTTCTGATCATGGATGCATAGTGTCCTTTTTTTATTCCTGACACATGGTTGCTTGCCACCGTGTGACCCAGACTTAAGAAAGGCCACTCCAGATCTCATTGGTCATTCTCCACAACCTGATTAAGTGAGTATAATTGAGCTTTCCATGTGGCTACAGTGCACAGAATGCCTGCCAAGCCTTTAAAAACCTTATTCACCCTGTAACAGCCATACAAACCCAGGCTGTTGAAAACCCCAGCTTTTAAACCCACACAATTGCCTTACTTTGCCCTTTGGAGAAAGCACAAATTCATTTCCTGCTTCAGGAGACACCTCCGCCCCATACTTAACCTTCTTCCTCTGGCCAAACCGAAGTTCAAACTATTGAACGTTTTAAAGCTCTCAGTTAAAGAACACCATACACCTTCTTCTCCCTCTTGACCTTTGCTGTCTCTGCCCAGAAACCTTTGTCTTCTTGTCCAGAAGTTCTTTCCTCACCTGCATCCTCTGAGCTTACAAGACTCCTCCTAAGTAACCTCTTCTCAATGGGCTTCTCCCTGGTCCTCTGACTGAACACCCCTGTCTGTTCCCATAGCAACCCAGGTTAGCCCTGCCATGTTCATCCTCTCTCAGTATGTCAGATGTGCTGCTTCTTATCTTTGTTGGTCACCTACATGGGCCAAAACCACAGACCCTCCTGTCAGCATCTTGCCCATTGTCGGCCCCAGAATGGACCCTCAGTCAATATTTGTTGGTTTCCTAAGTCCACGAGAGGCCATCCGCTACTTGATTTTTCCCACCATAAATTCCATAATTGGGAATAAGAAAGAGGATTAGTGGGAGTGGAAAATCATTTTCCAATAAAGGAGTTTCTGCTTCCGCTCTGAAGAAAAGCCATGGGCTAAGGTGCTGTTGGAGATTGAGTGGAGAGGCAGTGTGGCACTAAATAGGTTCCTCACAGTTTCCCCCATGGTATCCTTGTTGTGGTTTAGTATCCGTGAGACAGTTCTGACCCAAAGAGACCCTGTGCACACAAAATAAAGAACACCGCCTGCTCCTGCTCCATTCTCTCCATTGTCCTCTTGCTTGAGCTCATTGTTGTAGCCACTGCATCGATTTTTTGTTGTTGTTGCACTTCTGCTTTATCAAGCAGGGACTGGTTACTTTATAAGTTAAAAAAAATCCATGGCTTCTGGCTGAAAAACAAACGTACGAACAAACACATGGCCATTTGGTTGATTTCTATGCATAGCAACCCAACAGGCCAGACTAGAGCTGCCACATAGTGTTGCCAAAGCTTTCCATCTTTACAGGAGCACCCATCTTTCCAAGAAGCACCCGGTGTGTTCAAACCACTGACTTTCTAGTGAGCAGCTCTGTAACCGCTGAGAATTCAGAGCCATCCTCTCTCTAGAAACAAGAGCTTACTGATTGAAATGTGCAGTCTAGGAGCACGGATGTTGAAGGAAAGATGGGAGACATCCACAGGGGAGTTTCCTCTCCTATTGGATTTCAGTTGGATCACAGGCATCATCAGAGACTGAATTTGGGTTCCATAACTTCTGTCTGCAGAGGGAGATCCAAAATCCTGAGTTATTCTTTTTGCCTTCAGCTATGGTAAAAAAAAAAGCTATGTTTTTCAGCCATTTTGCAGACATAGATCTACAGTTATGGGCATTATTAGATCACTTGCTGACCTAAGTGCCACCTGTAGTCACTTCAAAGTCATTTGCATAATCTGTGTGAACTTTGTTTCCTGTGAGCAGGGACAGAGTATGAATAAGATACTGACTTTGTTTATTGGGGTCTCTAGACTAGAATCAGAATCCTTCATGTCACAAAAAAATGTGAAATTATTCCCTACAGATTAGTAAGTAGGCATAAGTAAGCCCATGTTTACCTGGCTCACTGGATAATGTGACATGATTAAAACCGACTTGAGGGTTGCATCTTGCCTACTCTGACCTCACCTTGGTGAAGAAGATCAGACTCAGCAGAAGCCTTAAGCTGATTCTGATGAGGCAGGGGTCAGACCTGCCTCCCTTCTTCAACTTTCGTACCAAGGTTGACACCATCCCTCCTTCCCACAGTGCCCTCGACTTCTCAGTTGAATATGATAATTCATTGCAAGGACCACACAGAACTTCCAGGTCATAGCCATGATTATAGGGCTTATTAGGCTTGTTAATAAATTACAGCTGAGGATCAGAAATCCTCAGGATACCATTCTTCCAGTCAGGAGAGTCTTTCTCAACTTTTCCTGAACCCACATCTCTTTCTGGTCATTTGTCTCTCTGCCACATAGTTCCTTGACCCATTTGGGTAATGTTACAGCACTTTTAAAAAACTCGAGACCGCATAGTTAGGGCTGTTGAAAAATGCCCCAAGGGCATGACATTCCACCATAAACCTAAGCTGCAAAGTGCTCATATCTTTGAATATCAAACTTCCCAATTAGAGCCCGAAGGCTCCCTGCTCTGCAAACAGCCTTCCTGTGCCCGCATACATTCAGCTCAAGTGGCGCTGTGGGTTAGGATGCCTGCCACTCTGTCCCATGGTCTGGCTTTGGGTAATGCTGCAGATGCACCTCTGCTTTTCCTCTGCTGGTACAGCTCTATACCCTAGGGTCCAAAGATCCAATGGGCAGGATCTGGGCATCCATTCCTCTACGGAATGAGAGCTCACCTTCCTGCTTCTGAGATGGCTTATTTTATTATATTCAGCAGGATGACAAACCTGATCAATCTCTATGTTACAGCTACAATTTTTTTTTGGTGGTTGGGGGGGCATCACTGCTCTCTGGTGGTGGGAGCAGGAGGCCCAGCACCACAGCTGGAATTGAACCTCCATCCCAGTGTGCCGCAGTCCCGCGCACAACCACTATGCCACTGGGGCTCAGCCCTTACAGCTATAATTTTTTATGATCACGATTAGCTCTCTTAATAATTACAATGAGATCCTATGTGCCTGTCAGCATCTTCTCCCACCTTCTCTGAGGCAGGTCTATCAGACAAAACATTGGTGGTATTTATAAAGAGTCTGGCTCTAATGCTCTATCCTACACTCTCCTGCACCAGCGACCCTGACTATGAGAGGTATGAGAAAGGCCAAAATGATCCTATCAACTGTGGGGAATAGATAATTCAAAAGGTAAAAGGTAGACAATATTTATGTTCTATTAGAAAAGAGACAGGAAAATTTTTATAATCTCTTATTTTCAGTTAGTAATCTACCTGGTGGGAGATATCCATTGGGAAACAGAATTTCTATATAAAACAAGGAAAGGCCTTAAGAAGTTGTTACTTATTAAAATATCTCCAGGTTTAAAAATTTTATCCTTTTGATATAACATCTAATTTTCCTCTTCTAAGAATTCTTAATTAAGATCTTGGATAGTTGCTTTGAAAATATGTTGTGGATTTTATTTATACCCAAGACACATCGTAAACCAAATATATGTTATATAACCAATTTTAAATTAGTGAAGTTCTTAAATGTTTTTGTTCAGAGAACATTCATAAATTGAGCCACCATCCTCGTGTAGTTTCTCACATCATTAGGAGCATATGTGGACTATCAAAATACATCAACGGGACACATACATTATACTGCTATAGAACTTTGAAACATTGCCTAAAAAAGTCCAGTCTTTCAACCACAAAGAAGAGTTTAATAGTAGGTATGTATAATTTACTTGAAAAATCTTCTATTAAGCGAGCCTAACATGAAGAAATTTTCCATCCATTCACCTATACAATTAACCCTCTCCCCAATTTACTGAATACTTAAAATATTCTGTTTTATTTGCACTGAGTGTTCATTCAGGATTGTTTTAAAAAAAATAAGCAATTTCATTTCTCTTTCACATTCAAAACTGACAGACTGATACAGATAACCAACATTAGTGACATAATAAAAGATCAGCAGTGACTTTGTATTATGGAATGCAGAGGATTGTTGTAAGTTCCCAAGGCGGGGAAACATTTTGAGTTGATTGTGAAAGCTTCTGTCTTACTGACTTTGGGGCCTGGTTAGCTTTCCAGTTTACTTAGGAAGGCGTGTTTTTCCTCTTATACCTATTTTTGATACGACATGGTTTCCTTGATCAAGGAGCCTAAAATTTTTTACTAGAGGACCATAGGTTTCCCTCATCAAATCAATCTTCTTCTAACTCAGAGGGAACTTAGAAAGGCTGTAGAGAGAAGAGGAGCCCTGGTGGTAGAGTGTTGCGCATTGGGCTGTTAACCACAAGGTCAGCAGTTTGAAACCACCAGCCACTGTGTGAGAGAAAAATGAGACTTTCGCCTCCTGTAAAGAGTTACAGTCTCAGAAACTCACAGGAACCGTTCAACGGTGTCACTATGAGTTGAGGTGGACTCCATGGCAGTGGGTTTGGCAGGGAGATGGTTTCTTAATGTGGACCTTGGAAGGTGGTAGGACTTTGAGGGGCAGAGAGTAGGAGAGTTTGGAAGATGGAGGATCCAATTTGGGAACATGGGAATGGATACATACATGGTCTACGATATGATAGCCTATGATAGCCTAATGTTATGTTGAATCTTTGTACTAGGCTGATCAGATAGTAGGTTTGATCATTATCACATTACAAGTGAGCTTTCTGGGACTTATTTTACTTTCAAGATACCATAGGAAGGAAGTGGCAGTGCTGGTAATGAAAGCAAGGTCCATCCATACTAAAGCCAGGGCCTTTTCCCAGCCTTTCCCCAGTGTTTAGAGGTGAGTTAGGGTCTGCTATTTGGAGCCTCACATGCCTAGTCCAGAGGGGTGATTTTGATCCAGCAGGCAATCATGGAAAGTCAGTGCAAGTTTTTGAGCCAGAAGATCACCTAGTGGAATTGTCATGAAAAATAAAAAAAAAAGGAAACTTGGCATCAACTGACGGAAGGGAAGTATTGGAGAACACAGTTGAAAGAAAGACATGAGCTCTAGGGCCAAAGTGCTGAGAGTGATGATTTGAGATGTTCTAGAAGAAAACCAACTGGAGTGCTCCTTAGAAGTGAGGATGGAGATTCTTAGACACGTTTCCTTTTAACATGTCATTAGGAAAGACTAGCCACCAGATAACCTACCTGGTGGTAATGTCAACATTCAGCTCAAAGGAGGAAATACCTCAATGAGATGAATTGGCTTCTTCACCACGGCGTTGCACATATAGATGATACCAGCCTGGGCAAGTTTTGATCTGTTATATATGAAACTGCCGTGAGTTGGCTGCTGCACTGTGGTTTCTAACTACAGTAGCCCTCTCTGAAAGCATCTAGAAGGTACCTGGTCAGATACAGGACACCAAGCATGTGAGGCTGGAATAAAATGGAACCTGGCCTGGGGGATTTGGAAAATCACACGAGATTCAAGAGAAGAGGGTTTGTGATGACAGATGTTGGATTTCTTTTAAATCAACTTAGAAATGACATATTTGCCTTTGTTTTCACTGTGTGCATTCATTTTTGTATAAAATTATCAGAAACTTGAGTTTTGAAGCAGTTAAATAGCCAAGGATTGCTAAGATGTATCTGGTGTCATCAACCATTCAAAGATTTTCTGCTGCCCTGGGCTTCTTGTCGAAGGTGAATCATCCATCTTCATTTCATAAAAATTAGCTTTTGGCAAAATGATGAGGTTTGTAGGTTAATATCTGGTTTAATATAAGTTATGCATAGTTTTCAATGCTTTGTGAATCCAATCTGCTTGCCCAAATGTTTCTCCTACGCTATCTCTATGGCTCCGTGCATCTGCTGAATCAAGTAACCATGTCACCATCAGATGCCTTTTGTCTTAACTGCCTGTGCATTTTATGCGAATCCAGAGGATCTTAGGTTTGGAAGACACTTTCCTTACCATCTGTTTTATGAGAATCTCTGTATAGCAAAGACCGCCTCAGTTTTCGGGTTGGGAAAAATATGCTTTTATAGAAATGGTTACTTGAAGGCTAAAGATTCTGTTTTTGTTTGACAACTACGGTAGAGGTTTCAATAAAAATAGAATGCATTTACGGCAGTTCAAAAACATCAGCTGCTTACAGGTTGTACTCCTGTAAGTAATTACTGTCTCAGAAAATGAGGTACAGTTATACCCAATGCTATAAGGCTGCTGTCAGTCAGCAGTGACTCGATGGCAGTGAATTCTTTTGGTTTTATGTCAGTTTAAGAAAGATAAAGAATCGGTTAACTCTCCCTGGGAAAGAGACATTAAGTGCTCTGTGTCTCTCTTTATTAGTCGTCATATGTCAGCATATATTCTGAGGAAAATGTTGGAATGGGTTTCCTGTAGTTGGTGAACAAATTCTACAGGAATTTATAAATACACAGATCATAAACTTATCATATGTTATTATTTTTCTTTTACCTACTACAGTGTAAGCACTTGAGGGTATGCTCCTTACTTGTGGAGTGTAAGCTTTTCCCCCTCACACCAAGAAATGTGCTTGTCTGTAGGTGGTGACCAGTTAATTCTGACTCATAGCAACTGTGTACCCAGTCCTGTGGTGTCCTCACCATGAGGAAGTTTGAGCTGGTTGCTGCAGCCATTTATCAGCCTACCTCACTGATGGTCTTTTCCACTGTCTTTCTACTTTACCAAGTCCTTTTCCAGGGATTGATTTCTCCTGAGAAGTAGTCGACACATACATGTAGCTACCATTGAGTCAGGATTCCTAGAAGACCCATGTTCAACAGAAGGAGACCAAGTACCTAGCATTTGTTCCATGAATAGCATTTATTATATTACATAATGATCAAGTAGGTATAGCAATCAATTAATCAAAGTAGTTATTGAGCACCTACTCTATTTCTATTGTTAAGTCAAAGTGAGATGCTTTACAGAGTACGGTCATCGAAACCCTCATTATGTAATGGGTCACATGTTGGACTGCTGGCCTCTGTAGGTCAGTAGTTTGAAACCACCAGTTGCTCCATGAGCAAACGATAAATCTTGATGCTCCTGTAAACGTTTATGATCTTAGAAACGCACAGAAGCATTTCTACTCTGTTTTACAGGATAACCATGAGTGGGGCTCTGCTCAATGACTGTGACTTTGGTTTTTTCTTTTTCTTTCATTTCAAGACGGTTGTGTTCTTTATCTGAAAGAATTTTAGCAGGTTTGTGGTACACAATCCATAGTTCATAATCCACAATCAATTTTTGAACATAAAACATGGTACACATTTTCATACTCCATTTCTTTTTTTTTCCTTTTTTTTAATTTAGGCATCACTGCCCTCAGGTGGTGGGAGTAAGAGGCCCAGCCTTTGCTTCTGGGAGCCGGAATTGAACCTCCATCCCAGTGGGCCGCAGTCCCGCGCACAACCACTATGCCACCGGGGCTCAGCCATACTCCATTTCTTACCAACGTCCCTGGCCGTGACCCTAAGGGATCTGGTGACTATCTTTATGGATCACCTCTTCTGGATTTCACATAAAGAAAATCATACACAAGAATCCCAACATAAGAACAAAATAAAACACAGAAAAACTTGATCCAGAAGAAAGCAGAAGATAATAGAAACCAAAGATTTCTGAAAATGAGTCAAAAGGAAAGCAAATAATAATGTATTAAGTTTTAAATTTACTATTTATCTGTGTAATCCACTTTCCAATGCACTCTGTGCGAGGGCAAAACTATTCACATCTCTAATTAATGGTTTAAGGAAGCTTAATGGGAATTCTGTAAATAGATTTTACAGATCTACTCTGTGAATAGATTTCACTCTCTTCCATTGTCATCTGTAAATCCAAACCAAACTCACTGTCATCAAGCCCATGCTGATCGCCCCCCCCTCCCGGGGCTTTCATGATTATTATTGTTTACAGGAGTAGAAAGTCTAGTCTTTCTCTCGTGGAGTGGTTTTGAACTACTGACCATTTGGGTCACAGCCCAACATGTAACCATTATGCCACCAGGGTTCCAGGTGCTTAGAATATAAACATTAATACTACTTCCTCCTCTGGTCTTAGATTTTATTATTTACAATCATTGGATCACAGGGGCTGGTTGGACACCTCGTGCAGATGACTGCTTATTTTAAGAGACACCTTTAAGACCCCAGATACAATGTTTTCCGATAGCCTTGCACTATCTGATTTCTTTACCACATTTGCTATAGCACCCATATCTTCAGTGATCTCTTCATGAGGGCAAGGATTGAACAGAATCACATTGTAAGCATTAATTGTTCTTAGATTAGGGTTTGCAATTAAGCAGGGGCTCCAAATCCCTGGTCGACTGTAGATGTACCATTATCAACTCACAGGAATATCATTTCTCAAGCCTCAGGAGACATTTGTACTTCTAATAATTGTATCACTAATTGAGCCATGTTTTTCTTTCAAGTTGAGTTCATATTCATTGTTTTAGCCAACAGTCAACATGAGTGTAGCCCAAGTAGCATTTTCACATTGTAAAGTATTTTCTTTAGTAGAGATAATTCAAACCAGCTATGTGAAATGTAATAAGCAGTTGGGGTAAATTGTGTGCTGGAGATTGGAATGAGGAGGTAAAGTGTTTCTAGGCTCTAGAGAGCAGTCTGTCTACCTCAAATGAATGACCAGTAGATCAAGGGAGTGAGACCACGTGGTTAGACACCATTTGTAAACCTGAATAAAGGGTGATTGAGGACTTCCTGAGCTTTATTTCTTCCCTCGGTATATTGCAGGCATAGAGATATAATCGAGAAATGAGATGCTGATCTAACTTGATCATTATTTTTGATTCCATACTGGGTGGGCCCTAACATTCTTTCTTTCTTGGTCGGCCCTTGAATGATTTCGAAATGATGCTATCCCACTTCAGCTTTTCGTTGTCGCTGTTGACAAGGCTATTCTTTAATAAGAGGCTTGGTGGTGCTTTCAGGTATTTTAAAAGCTCTTTAATAAGAGACTTGGTGGTGCTTTCAGGTACCTAAAAAGTGCAGTTCAAACCCATCCGTCAACTGAGGGAGAAAGATGAGGCTGCTGTTCCCATAAAGACTTACAAAGCCTCAGAAACCTCATTTAAGGTTATTATGAGTTGACATTGACTAGATGGCAATGGCTTTGGTTATTTAAGAGCTCCTTGCTGCTAACTAATTTAATTAACTAGAGTAATTGCTTGTGTTGGCAATATCTATCACTTACTTTAATAATCCTTTCTAAGGTTTTGGAAAATGATTTGTAAAAACCCCCCAAAAAATAGCAGTCTTATAATAAGCTATGGTTGTAGTGTTCATAAATTCTTTCAGATTTTTTTTCCTATGGTAAACTTCCTCAGACATTTCCCCCCAAACTTGCGCTTATATGTTGATGACTAATAAAAGGTACAGTTCCCTCCTCCTCATAGTGGAGGAGGCAGTCTGGACTTGGGTGTTGTTGGCTGGAAGCAGAGGCAGACGTGAGTGACACAGGTTGAGCTACATTAGCGGGTCCTCCCCCGAGCTCAGGGCAACAGGAAGCACTGCTCTCTCTTCTCCGGTGGACCACATATCAACATTTTGCTGGTGTTTCCAATTTTGGTTTCACTTTATCTTTTTCTAGGACCTTTTGTTTTTCTTCTCAGACACAATCAATAGTTCCTAAAACCCTTTAGAATATTGTGCAGCAATAGGTGTTCATTTTAGAAAAATTATATAATATTAATAAGCAAATTAAAAAATGAAGATAGACAGGAAGACAAGCACAGAGTTGGAAATAAATGAACTGTGATCATGCATGATCTCATCATCATTATGTGATCACTGCTAATATTTTGAGTTTGGTTTTTCAAACTTATTTCCTTAAAATATACTATATATATTTATTGCATTTTCTAAAAATAAAACAATTATGACAAATATATGTACAGAGCACAAAAATATTCCCTGACTTATGATGTATTCAATTTACGATGAATTATATTTAAGGACATGCATTTAGCCCTCATTTTTTTTTAAGGGCGGTGCATTTCTTTCAAAATATGCACATGTGAAAAAACTATCTGTCAGTTTTGATGAAATAGTTCAAAGACAGATGAACACTGTATTTATAAAGATACTGATCATTGAAGGCAGTAGTCGTAAAAGCAAACAAGCAAAGAAAACTTCAAACAAAAACCAAAGAAAGCCCCCTGTACAAATACTTTTTATCTGTACTGACTTCCAATCAGCGTAGTTAATGGAACTGAATGAACCTTATCTTAAATCAGGGCCACTGATGCTGCTGTCAGTACGCTAACCTTAAGGTTGGTGATTCAAACCCAGCAGTTGTTTCTTGGGAGAAAGAAGAGTCTGTCTGCTCCTGGAAAGATTTACAGCCTTGGAAACCCTACCTCAGGTCCCTAGGAGTTGGGGTTAACTGGACAGCATTGGGCTTCAGATACCCATATATATAACATAGAACAATATAGTATATAACAATATAACACATTATATATTATACAGTGATGCTCTTACTTGATTTTTCCTTAAACAGTATAATATGAAAATGTTTCCACATCAACAGATAGATATCTATAATATCATTGCTAGCAATTTCTCGGCATGAAGTCACTGTTGGTTTATCATGCCATATTAGTTGAAAATCAGAAATTCTTTTTACTCAAAAGCAATTTAAAATAGCTAATAGGAGACAGAATACATGCGCCACAAAGATCAAGCCATGATTGTTTCATTTAGGCTTGTGTGTGCTGTCTACATGTATGTCTGTATGTCTGTAAGTCTGACTCCCTTGGCCAAGCAGCAGGAAGGTGGGTCGTGCCAGCTTGCCATAAGGGAGACAGCAGGGACCAGGAGCATGTGGTTTTCTGTTCTCTACTTCCTGAAACATTTGCATTCCCTTACAATGGTGGTGGAATTCTCTCTGCATCCATTTTCTATCAAGCATACTTTTACCTAGAAAAATTGCCCTGCATAATTCAAAGCGATTTTGAGAAGAGGAAAGGGAGCTAGCCCAACCCCCAAACTCAATGCCACCTAGTTGATTCTAACACACAGCCTCCCTGCAGTACAGGGTAGACCTGCCTTGTTCGGGTTTTAAGACTATAGATCCTTACAGAAGCAGAAAGTCTCATCTTTTTGCCGAGGAGCGACTGATGCATTCAAACGACTAATCTGTTATTTGCCATCCAATGTGTAACCCACTATTCCACCAAGGTGAAGAGCAATAAGAAATGCATACAAAGAAAAGCAATCTTATGTATGCTTTAGAAGAAATGTGCTTGCTGTGCTTTTAGAATGCAGAATTGAATTATGTATTGTCAGACAGCAGAAAACCGATTTTCCTGGTGACTCTGGCATCTTCTGTGCTGGGAATTCTATAAATAGACCTATTGCTCCTGCATCAAGGGTGACATGGAGCCATAAGACAGGAGAGTGGTTTAGAGTCTCTGGCAGGAGCCTTCAGTCCCCTGGTTCTTACCTAAGAGGAAGCATTCAGGCCGTCGAGGGTTGAGTGAGCATGCTTGTATGCGCACTTCTTGAATGATAGAAGGAGAAGAGGCTCAGGGGACAAGCTGAACTTTGAGGATTTTCCTGAGAAGTCATTATTGGCAGACTTATTATCCCCATGGAGTGAGCTGTTTATGAGCAAGTGGTCCAACTGCTTCTATAGACAAGATAAAGACTCCATTTTTCTGTCAACATGTTGCTGTTGTTAATCTTATAGAAAGTTGAGTTCAGAAGCACTTCAAAAGAAATCTAAGACATGGCAGTTTTTAAAAGAGAGTCTTGTTTTTAAAGTGCCAGAATTTAGACACCAGAAAACACCAGGCTTGAGTAAGAGATATTGCTACTCTTCAAATGAGGAAGGCTGCTACCAACCTCACATTACAGCCTAGGAACTGAGGCAAACCTTCATGCTTCCCTGGGCCTCTGTTCCCTGGCATGTTGAGAATAGCTGTGATAAATAGCACATTAAACACTGACATTTTCATACTTAGAATCTTATAAAAATGCACTATGTGGAAGACACTTAGTTCATCCCTCTCGAACAACAACTTCCTCTTTATCCATTCTTTGGATACCTGACATTTAATTTTTGCAGTAACAAAAAAGATTTAAAAATCTACTGTTGGCACATTTTGTTCATTCATGAGCTATGGACGGCAGTGTGACTGCTAAGGTCTAAGGAGACAGTTACTCTGGCTGTGATGGCTAACTTTGTTTTTCCTCTTGGTAAGGCCCCAATTCTCAGAGGTTGGGTAGTTAGGTAATGATGTAACTTCGTAATTATGTAATGGGACATAACTTAGCAGTTGTATAATGATGTAATCATCTTTTGTTTTGTGGTCTGATATGGCCACCTTCCATTTTCACATAATGCCTATTTTCAAATAATGACCTGGTCTATAGAACCTAATCAGGTTGGTAAGGGAGGAAAATGTGTGTGGACTCAGTGTGAGGCACCTGGGTGGTGAAGGAGGTTTGCAATTGAACAGTCATCTAAAATGTATCAGTTTGAAGCAGTTCACAGTTACTCTGTGGATGAAAGTCCTGGAAAATGGCTTCTGTGTAGAGTATTTCCAAGGAAACCCTATGCTGACCGTTCTATGCTGTCATACATGGCATTGTCATGAGTTGGAATTGCTCGCAGTGTTTCATTCTGTTCTGCATGTGGTCTGCAAGAGTTGGGGATGACAACAAAGGATAAGGTGGCTGTATCTTATTTCCAGGAGGAAATCATGAAGAGGGATGACGGTGTTGAACCAGTTTGGGAAGTGATTGAGTAAATACCGGTAGGGGAATAGAGAAGTCAGAAAAGGGTGGAAAGTGCATGAATAGTTGCTTCTTAGCAACCAGTTTGGCCCCGTGGATAAAACTGTAGAAAACCACTGAGGGCTTGTGAAAAAACATGCACCCAGAATTCTACTAATATCACGGGAGCTTGGTTTTGTCCAGTAATCCCCACCAGTCACGAGTTTGGGTTTTTCCTGGAGGTAATGTTTCTAAGTTCTTCTGGATGGCAGTAGAGGTGGTGCAGTGGCATCTGGTAGCCAGAGAGAGAGAGCTTCCTGTGAAGAGATGCAGGGGGTGGCGGTGGGAAGTCTGCGTGGTGAGTGTACTTCTGGTCACCAGCAGCCTCTGCTCCAAGTGCCCATCTCCTTCAGAGCCCCATGTTCGCTCCCTGTTGTTGGAGCCTCAACATGCTCACGAAACCATGGTTATTCCCAGTGACCCACGCGTTCCATTTTCATAATTGTTGATTTGGATACCATCTATTGATTCCGACACAGCACGATTCTGGGTTTGACAGAATGAAACATCCCCCAGTTCCGTGCCGCTCTCACAATCATTGCTATGTTTGAGTTGGTCGAAGCCACTGTATCCTTGAGAGTCTTCCTCTTTTAGTCCCCCACCTGGCTCTTGAACCTACCAAGCATGCTGCTCTTTTAAAGCAGTGGTTCTCAATCTTCTTAATGCTGTGACCCTTTAATACAGTTCCTCATGTTGTGGTGACCCCCAACCGCAAAATTATTTTTGTTGCCACTTCATCACTATAATTTTGCTACTGTTATGAATCGTCATGGAAGTATCTGATATACAGGATGTAGTTTTGTTGTTACGAATTGAACATAAAGCATCATGATTCATCACAAAACAATATGTAATTATTTACTGGGAAATATTTATTTCTAATGACAAATCAATGAAATTTTGTCTTGAAACATGATGTAGCATCTGCCTTCATGCTGGGTACTCCTATGTGGGCATATTTGCATGTGGGTGGACCTGCCTAGAGATGAATAGAGTGGTGTCTTAGTTTCTAAGACCACTGGAAGCATGTTTCTTCCAATTGTCCTAGACAACCCCTGTGAAAGGGTCATTTGACCCCGAAAGAGGTGGTGACCTGCAGGTTGAGAATGACTGTTTTAAAGGGTCTAGTACTTGTGGATAACGTACCTGTATGAGATGAAGTATACCACCCTCACTTCTAAGGAACACTCTGGCTGCACTTCTTTCACAGCTGATTTGCTCAGTCTCCTCTTAGTCCATGATATTGTTAATGCATTGTGGCTATAACATCGTTTAAATGCACCCATTCACCTTCAACCTGCCTTATTCATTGTCCAGCTTTCCAATGCACATGAGGCAATGAATAATGCCATGGCTTGGGTCAGGGATGTTTTAATCTTCAGAGTGACATCTTTGCCTTTTTCTCTTTTAACACTTTAGAGGTATTTTGCAGCAGATTTTCCCAATGCAATATTAATTAATTTACTTTGCCAAGTATCTGTGTGTTCTAAATTGGGCCTTTGTGTTTATTAGTCAAAAACATTTACCAAATGTTTCTTATGTATTTTTAAGCAATTGTGAAAAGAGAAGAAGGTCTCTTGGGATTAAACCCTAATTATATTTATAATCCAAATTAGACCAGCTGCCATTGAGTCAATCCTGATTCCTAGTGATCCCTGGTCCAAATGCCACAATAGTTTCATGAAACCATACCCTAGATAACAGATGAAGGACCTGATAAGCTTGTTAGTATTTGTGTAAGTCCCGGTAGACTAGAGAAACAAATTCACAAACACGCATATAGATGTAAGGGAAAGGTTTATATACAAGAGGAATGGAACATTGAGAAGCACCCCAACCCAGTTCAGTTCAAGGTCATAAGTCCAACATTAGCCCATATGTCTGATACCAGTCTATAAAGTCTCCTTCCAACTCATGAAGCATATGCAATGACACCTGAACAATCACAGGCCAGTGGGTGCAGAGTCTTGTGTGTTCCGCAGTACTAGAAGCAGTAGAAGCGTCCTGATGCTGGCAGGGGTCTCCCCACGGCTCCTCATTTCCAGAACTCAGGCTCCATCAGTAGTATCCAGTGGCGGTAGAAGAATCTCAGCATTGGGAGGGGTCTCCCTGTGGCCTCCCAAGCATCTCAGCGCTGGTGGGAGTCTCCCCGTGGCTTCTTGGGCCCCAGAGGTTTGGTCCCATCAGGTAAACCCTGTGGTTTCTCCTCAGGCTCCTCCTGTCTCCAGGTCTCAGGAGTCAAATCTCTCACCTCCAATTAGGAAATACTGAGAGACTTCCCAGAATTCTCAGAGAAAGTCATGCCCACACCAAGTTCTCATCGGCTATCTCGAGATTGACAGACTAGACTCCACCCCTGCACTATCAGTGCTGAAATTGACACAGATCAGTGAATGCCACAGTATTATTGAGTTCAAATAATGTAAAGTGATTTTGGGGGACTGATTTATCTCCTAGAATGCAGACAAGGAAAAGCAAGGCATGGCACAATGGTTCAGAGGGTTAAGCTGACCATGGCCGGGTCAATGAGTCCATTGTGCTTAATTTTTTTCTTCTGTCTGGATCATTCCTTCTCTTCATTTCCCTTTTGTTCTTTTTAACCAGTTTCCCGCGAATTAGTGATAGTTGTCAGTTGCCATCCAATCTGCTGCTCCTCACAGTCACCGTATGTTCCTCAGAAGGATGCACAGCCTGGTGTGGGGCCGTACCCCTAACGGTTGGTACAGTTGACCATATTCTTGCAGTCCCTGTCTCAATTCACCTCATCTCCTTCCTCTTTTTTTACTACCTTCTACTTTACCAAGCATGATGTTCTTCTTCAAGAATCGGTCCCTCCTGACACCACAGCCAATGTTACTGAGACAGAAGTGTCTTCAGCTCCCCCTTAGATGCTATTCAAGATTCCGCTTTTCTTAAAGGGGTTTCCCACACTCTCTTGGTGCCAGACCTGCTTTTGATAACTGAAAGAAAAGCAAACAGAAGCCGATTTTCTTGCTTGTCTGGCTGTACTTGTCAAAACCCAATGCTCTAAGTGTGACTTCTCTCCCTGCAGGCTCAGGGAACACCTCCAGAATGCAGACCACCTGCAGAACACATCTCTCTGTTTCCTCTCTGTACAGGAGAGGGTCCAGAGGCACTCATCATAACAAGGCAGTATGGGAAAGGGGAGGGAGCCTCAACCTTGTGTGCAATCTTTTTGGGGGGTGAGGGGTAGTGACTATAGAATGAGGGGGGAAAGCAACCTACTGAAACTATCTTCGAAGAGTACTACCACTTTCAGTACTATAAGCCTTCGTAGTGATGCCGCCGACTATGCAAAGTCAGAAATGCTGTGCTCTGGAGTCTCCTGCGATGATTGTAACTGCTGCGTCATACATCACCGCATCTATTTCTAGTGATGTCCACTTGCTGCCATTTGATCTTAATTTGGAAAAGGGTTTCATTTTTTTCTCTTCGTTTTTGCAGTTGGTTGATTCCTTACAGGTAAGCTATTTACACAATTGTGAGATATATATATATATCAAATATATATATATATATATTCAAGTCCATTCAGAAAGCCTCACTCTTATTTCTGTTTCTTTATCCACTTTCTGCTCTGCTCTGATGTCAGTGTGGTTCAAGGTGATATTTTGAAATAGGTTCTTTTTGTGAGGATAGGCAAGTGTATATAATGAGTTATATCAAACTCCTTCTCTTAGACAACATAATAGTGTGTGTATGTTCTTGTCGCTGCTGCTGTTAGGTGGCCTTGATTGGGTTCCAACTGATAGGACCTCATGTACTATGTACAACTGAATGGACTACTGCCCAGTTCTGCACCATTCTCATGATTGCCCCTAAGCTTGCGCTCATGGTCGCAGCCATTGTAGTGATCCATCTCATCAAGGGACTTCCCCTTTTTGCTACCCTTCTACTTTACCAGGTCAGCTATCTTTTTATAAGGACTGGTCTCCACTGAGAACATGCCCAAAGTGTGAGATATGATATTGCTGCCATCCTCACGTCTAAAGATCATTCTTGCTGTACTTCCAAGAAAGATCTGCTTGTTCCTCTAGGTACTTTACTCTTCTATACAAACGCCATAATCAGGCACACTGATTCTTCTCCCACAAGTCATATTGGATGTCCAACTTTCGCCTGCCTGTGAGACAATGGGAAATACCATAATCTGTACACGTATGCACACTCACACATATGTGTAGATGTTATTGATACAGAGTTATTTTCTGACTTTTAGTGATCCCAGGAAGAACTGTCCCATGGTACTTTTCTTTATAAGATTTTCATCTTTATAAAGGTCTCGATATTTATTAGATTTTAATCTTTATAAAGATCTCAATCTTTATAAGATTTTAATCTTTTGTTTTTTTTGGGGGGGGAGGGGGACATCACTGCCACTAGTGGTCATGGGTGCTACCCAGTGCTACTCCTGAGAGCCACTGCTGGATTTGAACCGCCAAGCCCGCGGGCCGCAGTCCCGCGCTCAACCACTTATGGAACTGGGGCTCAGCCCTAGATTTTGATCTTTATAAAGGTCTTAATCTTTATAAGATAAGATTTTCCAGTCTTTCTCTCTCCAAAAGTCACGGAGTGAGTCTGGGTCACCAATCTTTAGGTTATCAGTTGAGTCCTTAATTTGCCCATAACTTTTTCTCTTGAACAATCCTAAAGAGTACCCTGGATGTGTTTATGTCATTTCCCCCATTTGTTAGGTATTCAAGCTATGTGGATGCCAAACTTTATTCAAGACTTTCTGTATTAGGCTGGGTTACCTACAGAAAGAAAAGCAGTGGCCAGAAAGAACTTCATATTAAGAAGTACCGCAATTTATATCCCAGCTCAGTCCAGCCAAAGTCCTTGGGTCTCATGTTAGCCAGAGCCCACTTCAGATTGATGCAGTTGCAGGCGAGTCACCATGAAGTTGAAGCAGGAAGCAGGGAGATTGCAGACCAGTGGGTGTCGGTGGGAATGCAGCAGGGGGCCAACAGCTCTCCAGGTTGTAGCCCAGTTCAGATTACCTCTGGAGGCAGACACAGAGTGAAGAGGGAGACAAAAGAGAGAGAAGTTCTCACGGTCTCTCATATATAAAGCCCACAATCTCAAGGAGGCATCATCAGACGTGCTTGATTGATAGGTTGGATTCCATTCCTACATTTTCACACAGATTCACGTTACCATAAACTCTCACACTTCCTTTACATTTGGATTTGTTACAATCTTTTGCTATTAAAAATAATGCTGCCATAAATATGGTATGACTCTTAACTGCAAATATATGTTTAGAAAAAGCCTGGTGGTGAGGTTTCAAGGTCCAATGGTAAATGCAATTTTGCACTCACTCACTCACTTACTCACTGCCATCAAGTCAATTCTAACTGGAGGTGACCCAATAAGACAGAGTAGAACTTCCCCTGTGGATTTCTGAAACAATAACTTCACAAGAAAGTGGAGCCTTATATTTGTATAAACGCAGAGGAAACCTGCCGCACAAGGCTTCTTTAAAGTGTTGAAAAGCAAGCAGGTTACTTTGAGGATTAAGGTTCACCTGACCCATGCTTCGGTCTTTTCAACCATTGAACATTGAATAAGGAAAAAGAATTGATACATTTGAATTATGGTATTGGAAAAGAATATTGGAAAGCCCATGGACTGCTAAAGAACAAACAAACGTGTCTTGGAATAAGTACAGCCAGCATGGTCCTCAGAGGCAACAATGTCAAGACTTCATCTCATGTATTGTGTACATGCTGTCAGGAGAAACCATTCTCTGGAGAAGGGCATCGTGCTTGGTAAAGCAGTGGGGCACTGGAAAAGAGGGAGATCTTTAGCAAGATGGATTGACACAGTGCCTGCCCTAATGGGCTCAAACACCACCATTGTGAGGATGCACACAATGGAAAATGCAGTGTTTTGTTCTGTTCTACACAGGGGTGCTATGCGTTGGCATTGATTAGAGGGTGCCTCACAGTCCCAACGATAGGACCTCATCTTTCTCCTGAGGAGAGGCTGGTGAGTTTGAACTGCAGACATTGTGGTTCGCAGCCCAACCCATAACACACTGTGTTCCCAGGGTTATTTCCAGTGAAGCCCCATCCACTGGGTTGCATTGTGCATTCCCACCAGCAATAGATGAGATTATCTGTTTTTTTTTTAAATAGAACTCAAACTTTAATTTAACAGTAGATTTGATTGTGTTGGTTCTTCATTCTTGGTTTACTTTTTGTTTGCATTTTAGACATTATAATTTAGATTTTCTTAGTGCTCGCAGTCACTGTGCACCATTAGAATCCAGTGACAATAGTTCCAACAGTGCTGAGGATTTCTCTGTTTCTAGTATGTAGGAAAATTTCGTGGGTGGGGTGAACAAGGCATAGATTTATCTGGAGAATTAGAGATTTGGCAGTTTCTTCTGATTCTGAAGTTTGTTGAACAACCTCATTTAAATTTGTATGCACTAGTAATCTAGAGAATTTCAGACACATCTATAATCACATGTAAGCAGAAAGCATCTTACAGAGAATCTATATTTTGTTTTTTCAGACTCTTGTTCCTTGAATTTAAGATTCTATTTTAAGACCCACAATTTGTTTAATAACAGGTTTGAAGGAGGGGGGGAACACAACAATGACAATGACCATAGATTTTTAAAGGTGTCTCTTGATTTCAGGATTATTGAAGTGTAAAAAATATTTTTAGTCATAAAGTGCTTACTAATTTCCTGTATTACATGGTATTTCTCTTTGGTTTGGTCTTCTTTGCCTTACCTACCTTGTGGAACCCATGCCAGTCTCATTTTGATAGTTTTGCCCTTCTGCCTGTATAACATATGATTACTCTTGAGACATTGTTCTATTTTGCAAGGTAATTGTAGCATGCAGGAGCCAAGCTTTATGAATGACCATTTAACTTTGCATTCAAATTATTAAAATGTGATTCCTAGCACAACAAGATTATAAAAGCATAGTCAAAATGTGGTGTACTTTATTAGAAATATTCCCTGCCCTAAAGTTCCTATGTTCCAACCTGGAAACCATAGTACAAGTGACCTGGAGGGTTATTAGAAATGCTGACTCGATTTTATCTTTAAAGTTTGAGCAAAGGGCACTGCATAATCAAGGGGTCACCAGAGACCCCAGATTCCATTTCCTCTCAGGCCACAGAGCCATTCAAATAAAAGATAGTCCCCAGCCCTTTTCTGCCTTTCAGAACTAACATAGGAACTTGAAGGAAGTATAGTTTGCACATTACGAATGGATTTTAATTTACCACAGAGAGGTTAGCAGTGAAACACATAGCCACTCTGTCACCAGGGTCCCAACCAAAGAGCATCATCCTTTCTGATGCAGAACATCTGTGAAAAATAAGAAAATCCTGAATGAGATGGATTGACACAGTGGCTGCTACAATGGGCTTAGGGACAATGAAGCATAGGAAACGTGGAGAGCACAGTGCAGGATTGGTGCCTGGTCCAATTTGCGCAGGGTGACTGCAGGCTGGAACTACTGGATGGCACAAAACAGCAGCAACACTTCCCATGAGGAGTTTGTGATCTCAGTAGGAGGAAATCATTGATAACTTCTAATGTTTTGTCTCCCTTTCTCATTTACTGCCATTTACTGGCTTCATTGTGAGGACTTCTGTTTTCTACACATTGACGTGTAGTCAGGCTTGACGTCTTCTTCTTTGTAAGTGCCTTCAATAATCTTCACTTTTAGCAGCCAGGTAATGCCACCTGTACATAGCAAGTTTTTAATGTGCCTTTCTCTCATTGTGATGCACTTTTTAATTTATAATTCAGCTTCTCAAATTGTTTGCTCTTCAGGCAGATTGGCTAAGTATAGTGAAAGGCTACAACCATGACCACACCTGTCCTGATTTTAAACCATGCTCTAGCTCTTGGTCTATATTAATTGCTGCTTCTTGATAATATTCACAACTGGACCAATAGGCAACACCATGATGAACAGAGAAAAAGTTGTGAAATTGTCAAAGATTTGTCTTATTGGATCCACAGTCAATGCCCATGGAAGTAGCAATCCTTGATGACTTCACAATGGTCATGGCACTATATGTCCAAGTGTGTGTAATACAACTGAATGATTAATTGTCATAAGATTTGTAAGAGCCCCCCAATAAAATGATTATTCAAAATAATCCACAATCCTTTGAAACTGGTTGTGGTAACATAATTCTTTTTTTTTTTTGGGGGGGGGTGCATCACTGCATTCTGGTGGGAGTGGGAGGCCCAGCCTTGCTCTTGGAGAAGTGCTGCTGGATTTGAACCGTCAAGTCAGTGGGCCACAGTCCTGCACTCAACTACTATGCCACCAGGGCACAGCCCCATAGTAGCATACTTCTGTTTGATGTTATTGAACTGTGGAATGATATGATATGTGTATTAGCTCCCAATTAATAAGTTTAAAACAACAGAGAAATCAAAAGACATGCTGCATTGCATAAATCTACTGTACAAGACTTCTTGAGGCTACTGAAATGCAAGAATGTTAACTTGAGGATTGAAGTGTACCTGACCTAAGTCATGGTATTTTCAATGACTTCAGATGCATGTGATAGTTGGGCATTAGATTTAAAAGATCGAAGAACAATTGATACCTTTGAATTGTGGTGCTGGAGAAGACTATTGATAGTACCACAGACTGCCAAAAGGACAATCTGAACTGTTTTGGAAGAAATAAGGCCAGAGAACTCCTTAAGGCAAGAATGACAAGAATTTTACCATACAACCTTTGGACATTTTGTCAAGAGAGACTGGTCTCTAGAGAAGGACATTGGTAGGTTGGGTCAAGGGGAAGTGCAAAGAAGATCCTCAGGAAGATGGATTGACACTTTGACTGCCACAATGGGCTCAGGCATAGGTACAATTGTGAGGATGGGAAGTGTTTTGTTTTGTTGTGCATAGGGCCACTATGGATCAGAACTGATTGATGGTACCTAACAACAAGAAGTCAATCAATGTACAGGTTGTATCTGTATAATCAGGTATCTAAAATTTCCATTTTCACAATATTTCATAGCTTGTTACTGTTCACACAGTTGAATGCCTTTGAAAAGTCAATGAAACACAAGACAAGTATCTTTTTCGTCATCTCTGCTTTCAGTCATAATCCATCTGATCTCAGTGATGATATCCTCAGTGATGCTATCTTTTTCCAAATTCAGCTTGCATTTTTGGCAGTTCTCTCTCAATGTACTGCTCCAATAAAAAAAATTATCTTCAAAAAAGTTTTACCTGTGTGTGATATGAATACTATTGCTTAATATTTTCCACTCTATTGCAGCTCCTTTATTAGAAATGGGCACAAAAAATGGATCTCGTCTAGTTGGTTTTCCAGCTAACCCTCTTCTCAATTTCTTAGCATAGATGAGAGAGCACTTCTAACATCTTTAATGGTGTTCTGAAAATCCAGGGTCTGTATGTTTCACGCATGCTTTCAATCGTTGAATTCTTCTCTAAATATCATGGATTCTTGATAATGTCTTCTCTCCTGTCCTGGTTCAATGTTGACCAGCTTCCTTTGGAACTCTGTCCTGCAGCCCCAGCCCTCTTGCAACCATCCAGTTGATAACCAACTCACAGTGATAATAGATAGGTAGAACTGCTCCTGTGGGTTTCCAAGGCTGTAACACTTTACGGGAGGAGAAAGCCCTGCCTTTCCCCTGAGGAGCAGCTGATTGTTTCAAACTACTGATTTGTGGTTAGCTGCCCAATGTGTACCCCCTACACCACCAGGTCTCCTTGTCCCAGCTCTAGGCAACCAGTAATCTACTCTCTGTCTTTGTAAGTTGGTCTTTCTAGGCACATCATATAAATGAAATCACACAGGATGTAGTCTCTCATGTCTGATTTTGTCATAGCAAATCTTTTCAAGACATATCCTTATTTTAGCATGTGTCTGTAGTTTATTTATTTATGGTACTGAATAGTATTGCATTAGTGGGATATACCATCTTCTGTTAACTCACTATTGAATTCTAGACATTTAGGTTGCTTCCAGATTCTGGCTAGTATGAATAATGCTTTGATAAACATTCCAATGCAAAGCTTTGTGTGGGCTTAAACTTTCATTTCTCTTGGGTGGATACCTAGAAATGGAATTTCTGGGTTGTATAGTAACTATATGTTTACACATTCTTTAGAAAATGTCAAGCTCTTCTCCCAAATGACTTTTGTATCTCATCCTAACACTTTTATGTCAGTGGAAGATAATTATTTCTATCATGCCTGAACTCACTCATAATGCTAGTTTATTAATTTCTGATGTATTGTCCAAAGAATTGATGATCTAAACATAGATGAGTGCTCACAGCCTATTGGAGAAACAATCAAATGGCCAGGTAAGTTTGAGCACTGTAAGAGAAGTTCTTCCTTGGTGCTGGGTCAAACAGGAGGTTCCTAGGCTAGGGGAAGTAGGGAGAGTTTTTAAGAAAGACAGAACTGGGAAAGTCCAGGAGACTTTTCTAGGGCCATAAGGGTGTTAGAGACTCAGGGCACATCAGACAACTTGTTTTGCCCAGGTTCTGATTTTTCCCCCACCACAATGATCACCTCCTAACCCACTATATGACTGCTATATTTATATATCAAGTTTAGGCTCCTTGTCCCTGGAAATTCAGAAATCCTTCCCTGCTTTGTTCACTGATGCCTCCCAAGTACCTGGCATGGTGTCCAGAACATATTGGGCACCCAGTAAATGAATTTTACAAATAAAGGTCTCTATGTGAGTGAAAGCAGACTGCACTGTTGTGATTCTGACTCATCGTGACCCTATAGGGCTGTTTCCTGGGAGTCCTGAAGCAGTAAATCTTTGTGAAAGTTGCTTCATGCCCTCTCTCTTCCACCCACTCTCCATGGGGCCCAGAGGTTCAAACCACCAACCTTTCCATTCACAGCCAGATACATAGCTGTCTGCTTCACCAGGGTCCCCTTTAGAATGGCACAGAGAGATGAAAATATGTGACCCAGGCACTGAGGAAGATGAAGAGCAGCCCTTACTCTCCACATCACCTCAGTTGGTCAACACAAAGAGTTTTTAACAAAAATGTGGGTTTAATGCTGTGTGTACAAACAGTTAAGGGGTATGGATGCTAAATGACATTTGGAAGTTTGCATTGGCCCAGAAGCCCTTGGAAGCAGAGCCTGGTGATCTACTTCTGAAAAGGCAACCTGGGAAAACCTGATGGAGCAGAGCTCTCCTGTGGCCAGCACAAGGTCACCATGAGTCAGAATTGGTTGAAGGCTGGATTAAGGACAGTAACTACAGACTAATACAAGCACAGATTTTGTGGAGGAAATGGGTAGGCTGATTTGTGAGGAGGGAATACTTTGGGTTTGTAGAACACCTCATGGTTGAATGAAGAGCATTGTCTTGCTTCAGATTTTGATTGTTCTCTGCAGCTTAGCCAATGGAATAGTCCCAGGATCATTTTGAATCTTGAGCAAGGAAAAAAGTCTTATACTAACCTAATATTGAGAAGGAAGGATGCAGATGCTAATACATAACTATGAATTTATTTTGCAGTTAAGTTGGGCATCACCAAGGAGGAAGGACACCCGTTGAGAAAGTTATTTTAGTTTATGTAACAGAGAACAGGGATCTGAGGCGGGGTAGGAGGAACAGAAGGAGGAGGAAGAGGAGAAGATTGTCATTTCCTCAGGATTTGCCAACGAAGATTGACAGATTAGAGACATTTTTGCAAGTCAAATAGTTTTGACACAGTTATTCTTGATTTTGAAGACAGTTTGAATGTCTTCAGAATGCAGGCAGGTCTCACAGAGATTGTGTTCCCTTCTAGATCACCACAGCAAAGCAGATATTGTTGCATAAATCCTTTGGTTTCCCAATGTGTCTGGAAGTCTTGTTTACATGGTGCTATACTGTGTTAGATGTGCATTAACGTTATCAAAATATTTGCAATGTTATGAGCATTCCCAACATGTGACCAAGAGACAGGAAGTGAGCACATGTTTTTTTGAGGGAAAAATGGCTCTGTTCCATGCAGGGTGGCCACAAACCTTAAATAAGTGACAAACACAATGCCTGTGAAGCCTGGTAAAGTGAAGCCAGTCAGTGGAAAGGCCAAGCCAATGCTTGTAGTGAAAACAAAAACAAGACAAAACAATGTGATTTTTTTTCAAACAATGTGATCTTGTAAAGGAAAGATTTACTACGAAAAGGACAAAGGGCTTTAAGATTTACAACTTACTTTTAAGTTGGTTCTTTTGAAATGACTGAAACCATTAGCTAAAGCATATACTGTAGATACTCAAATATAAGCCGATCTGAATAACAGACATAGCACCTAATTTTACCACAAACCAGCATTAAAAATGTGCTGAAAAACTTGGCTAATACATGGGTATTTACAGTATTTGTGTTTCCTCTTTTGTACATAGTTTTGCATTATTCTCATTAGAGAAGTGCAAAAGATAAATTGTTTAGAAACTCACCATGCCAGTGATTGGAAGACCATCCTAATTCAGTGTCATGGAAACATCATTTCTCCTTTGTTCTGGCTTTTGTTGTTGTTTGGGGGTGAGTGGGTCTAGCAGAATTGGAGAAGCTAAAATTGTGGAATGAAGAAAAGCTCAGTCTCTTATGCCTCACTAAAGCATTTAGGCTTTATTCAAGGACAACTGTACACCATGTGGGGATTTTACTTGCAGAAGAGACATGACGAATGTGTATCATCTAGAGATTTGCTGAGTTCGTGGTATGGACCCAGAATTGGATGGCAGGAGAAGACTAGAGGGAAGTAGAGAGTTGAGGAGACTTGTGTGGTGTAATACAGGTTAGAGTTAATGGGGAACTGAAAGAGATGGTAGGTAAGAGAAAATGAAAGATTAGACAGAAATAATCATCGTGGGGTTTGACAATTCATGGCATGGGTGCTGTGAGGAACTCTGGCTGGGGACTAGTATCATTGACTGCAGACCGGAAAGAAGAGGAAGTGGGACTTTATTAACTAGAACAATGAGTTTGCTCTGGATTTATCAAATATGAGGGACCCCGTGGTATTATACCTTTGTCCAGGGCTTCTATGGGCATTTCAACCTCTGGGACAGGAAATCTGGGATAGGATCCTAATTTGAAGTATAGATTTTGCATTTGTATGTAGAAAGATGTGGAAATGTCTGCCTGCTCTGAGAATTCGATGGGGCTCTCATTGTGAGGGTGAAGGATGTTACTTTGAGAACTAAGGTGCTCCTTGCCCCAGCCGTGGTATTCTCCATTGCATCATAGGGACATGAAAGTTGGACATTGAATAAGAATGACTGTAGACGGATAGATGCATTTGAGTTGTGATGCTGAAGAAGAATACTGAAAGTACCATGGACCGATAAAAGGACAAACTGAGATGTGCTGGAAGAATTAAGGTCAGAGTGCTCCTTCCAGGCAAAGAGACAAGACTTTGTCATATACTTTGGACAAGTTGGCAGGAGACCAGTCCCTGGAGAAGGACCTCATGTTTAGTGAAGTAGAAGCGTCATGGAAAAGAGGAAGGCCCGGATGTGATGGATTGACCCAGTGGCTGCATCCCTGAGTTCAGGCAGAGGAAGAAGAGCGAGGCTGGCACAGGACTCTGCAGTGCTGCCTTCTGTCCTACACAGGGCCACTCTGGGATGGAACTGACTCGATGGCACCTACCACAGCATTAGGCCATTTCTCCTCCATCCTTTTGAGAAACCGTGAGTCACAGTTGACTGAATGGTAATGGGTACATACAACAAAGACAGTCATTACTCCTAAAGGGTGCTGGGGAGAACAAATTTCTGTGGACATGGCTTTGAGAAGCATTTAAAAATCAGGCAGGAGAAGTAGGACTCATGAACAAGAACAAGGGTTATTTTCAGAGTAGGAGGCAGCAAAACATATTGTCAGAAAATGTTAGACTGTGCATGTATTTCATGAGAGAGAGAGAGAGAATGGACAATGTGTTGGTTCAACAAACCAAACAGATGCACTACTCTGAGGGATTCCAAATGAGATGGCCATTCTTGAAGGCAGAGCAGAACTACTCCCTAGAGTCTGTGAGACTGTAAATGTTACAGGACCAGCCAGCCTTCTGGATCTCATGGAATGTGTTGGTGGCTCTTGCTCATTGTCATGGAGTCAGTGCTGACTTACAGTGTTCTCCTGTGGGTTTCTGAGACTGTCACTGTTGATAGACTGGAGCAGAAAGCCCAGTCTTGCTCCTGAAGAGCTGCTGCTGAGGATTGCAAACTGCCGACCTGTGGGTCGCCGTCCACGACCTAACCACTGCACCACCCGGACTCCTGCGTATTAGTGACTAGCGTTTAATTAAATGAGGGCTACACAACGGAAGATCTGGGAGGTGCAGCTGGATCACCTTTTGACCTTTAGCTGAAATGATAGTGGTTTGAGCCCGGGCTCAAGTGTGGGGAAAGAGGGTTCTGGTCACTAGTTTCTGAAAACCCTCTGAGCAGTTTTACCTTCAACAGGAGGACTTGGGCTTAGCCAGGATCTACCTGAAGGCAACCAACTTCAGCAACAACAGCACCAACAATGAAAAGAGCAGATGATGGGATTTAGCAACATGGAGGTCATTGGGGTCTACAGGGAGTCATGCCAGTTTCTGTGGAATGATGGGGGTAGAAATGAATGAGGGCAGATGAAATGAAAAAGTGGGTCTGAATGATTCTACCTAAGAAAATTCTCGGAGCTGACACAAACATTTTTAGCTGATTTAAAAAAAAATTAGGTGAACAACAAAGTGGCATTTGGTACATTCAAATAGCTGGGCAACTAACTCCTCTCTCTAGATCTCAAATATTTTATCATCCCCCAAAGTCACCTTACAATGCATAATCAGTGGCTTTCCATCCTCTGCTTCTGATTCTATGGACCAAGCCACTCCAGATATTTTACATAAATGGAATCCTAAGGGAAGGAACCTTAATGGTGATGTTGAGTATGTGTTAGACTGGCAACCAGAAGGTCTTCATTCCAACCCCTGGGCCACTCCTCAGCAGATAGAGGAGGCTGTCTGCCCCCTGAAAGATTTACACAGCCCCAGACAGCCTATCTAGAGTGACTCTGCATCAGAATCAACTCCATGGTGATTTAAAAAAACAGAATAATACAATGCACAAATATAATCTATTGTGCGTGGCCTTTGTCATGTGGCATAGTGTTTTCAAGTTTCCTTCACCTTATAGGAAGTATCAGGACTTCATTCTCTTTTTTGGTAAATGACCTTCTCTTTTTGGAAATAGTATCCCATTGTATATCCATGCTACCCTTGCTTTATCCACAGGCGAAACAGCGATCTTTTGTGGATACATTCCATTTATCTGTTGACCAACATTTGGGTTATTTCCATTTTTTGTCCTATAGTGGATAATGTTGTTGTGAACACTTGTGTACCAGGATTTGTTTGAATATGCTTTAAGTTCTTTGAGATATAATCCCATAACTGGGAGTAGAATTGCTAAAGCTGATTAACGTTAAGTTCCATTATACTTTTATGCAATATGAAATGAGAATTCAAAGGAAGTTTTTGAGTAGTCTGTATTCTCTATGCAGTAAGATTGGTAAATGAACCATTTGGTAATGCAGCAGATTATCAAACTATCATCTATAGACCAACAGGAGTTTATGTACATGGAGGGAATTCTGGTATTGGGCTGCTAACGTAAATTTGAAATACCAGCTTCCCCTTAGGGGAAAAATAAGTTTTTCTGTTCCCATAAAGAATTACAATCTTGGAAAGTAATAGAGGCAGTGATACCCTGTTTTCGAAGATTGCTGTGAGTCAGCCTCAGTTCTATGGCAGTAAGTTTGGGATTTTGTTTGATATGTGTATATTCACATGTGTATACATAAACATAAAAATACATATATACACACATATGTATGCATGAGAGGGCTTCACAAAGTTCATTGAAAATTAAATGAAAACATAGTGGATTTTTCCTCCTGAGAACTTTTTGAAGCACACTTGTATGTGTGCGTGTTGTTTTTTAGAGAAAGGAGAACCCATTAGAATTGAGTTTTTCATCTAGTAAGAGGTGATGGGTTTGGATAAGCTGAATCAGGTAGGAGAGGGAAGATGTATTTGGGGATGGATGGCTCAGGGTTTCCACGTTTTAACGTTTCCATGTTTAAGAGCACACAATGCACTGTAACTGGTAGTAGGGAAACAGACTCTGACTTAGGGCAAAGGGCTCCCAGGGCTAGAAGAATGGATGTCAACTATGAACAACTCATCAATAGACTTTTAAAATTAAGACTATATTTTCAAGATCCATTTTTGCTTCTTTCCCCATAATCACTGATTCATTCATGTTTAATCTTTGTGAAGTGTATCTCCTCACTCAGTGTACCAGTGTGGATGAAGGAAGAATTGACATCTCTCAATACAAATAGATCTGAACTCCTCATAGCTCAGTTACATTTTAGTTATCAAGTATGGAATTCCAATCCTTAGAGAGGTAGGGCAATGAATCCATTTTCTATAAACTGGTGATTGAAAGCGACATTTCTGTTCTTCCATCTCTGGCTATCTTTCCTCTGTAGAAAGAACTGGAAGTAATTGGGTTGGGAACCAAGATTCTCTGAAGTGCAGATTTGTGATTGAATTCCTGCCTACAGATTTGAGGGGAGAAATAATCATCGTTGAGTGCTCCTCAGTGTTTTGTCATTCTGAACTCTTTTTAGATGGATAACCAGTAGGTGAACCTTGATACAACCTTGAATATGCTCACACCAATAATAGGATTATAGCATGAACCTAGATCTACTAACACCAAAGTCGGAGTTTTGACCGCCATATCCTGAGTGCTAATCAGTGTTGTCTAGGTGCTTGTAGCTTTCTAGAGTGAGAAGGATGCAGTGGATGCCTCCGGACACAGCAGGAAATAGGGCTCAGATGGGTTAGGCATGTTTTCCACGAAGACAGGAAGGGGGCTAGTGCTACACACACCAGATAGATGTGGCTATCCTTGACTTGTGCTGGACCACTTCTCATGGGAAGATACTAGGTGGGATGTTGAGAGGATATTGATTGTTATCTTAAAGAGCACCTGGTAGAAGTCATTGGGTAATGGGAGGTGTTTTTCTTCTTCTTTTCAATTCTACCATCTCTCCTGGACGTTGCTGATTTCAGCAAACCAGTCCCAAGGGCCGGCCCAGTTACTCACATTTGTATGTATATGTTTCAGGCAGAGAAGGCTGATGGATTTGTCAACTTGCCTGATTTCACTGTGGAACGAGCCCAGGAATGCAAGAAAAAGCAGTAAGTTGTCTCTCCTTTTTTTTTTTCCCCACCTGCAACTCTGATTCAAGACCCTCTCCCTTCACAGTGTTCTGGAATCCAGTGAGGTTAGCCCTCAAACAGTCAGACATCATGACCCGACATCTCAAAAAAGAGCAGGCACATTTAACCTTTTATTTGCTGGAATGCCATTGGGTGCCGCGGATGTGTTTGTCAAAAGCCCATGCCTCCCTGACGTGGACAGCGTTGGTATGGGAGTGATGGCCTCATCAACCCGTTCCCATCCAGAGATCTGTTAGCCATGTCGTCTCCGTTTGAAGTGAAGAAGTCGTGGGTAAAGAGGAAGGACTTTCTAGAGTTGAGTCAATGTGAGAGAAGGCCATTTATTTATTGATGTCTGTATCATTAGTTCCTTGAATTGCCAGCATCTCCCTTGCAGCTGAATTCTCTGAGCTGTCGTAGACTTGAAGATTTACACTCGATGTGATTTATGTCCAAAGGATTTGAGCCCCGTCAGGGACCCCAGAAGTCACTGCCTTTGATAAAAGGAGAGGTCAGCCCAAGAAAGTGAGTCACAGCTCTCAGGTGTTTTGACTCCCAGTTGAGCGCTCTTTCCAAGAGAACACCAGCTGTACCTGCTGATGTGTCCTCTCTCCCTTTCCCTCCTCTCTTTACCTTCAGTATCATTTCCAGTCTAAGCAGACAGGAGCACCCTCCCCTCTGGTCCTGTGTGACTTGCTGTACCAATTGATTTGTGTTTTTATTTTTCCGAAGAAAACTCATCATCTGGTGCTGGCTTTGAGTCCAGAGCACTCTGATATAGCTGTGTGTGTCCAGGGATCTATGTAGTTGTGCTGATGCTTGTGGTTTTTGATGGAAGCCTGTTATTAAAAAAAAAAAAAAAAAAGCAATCACAAGAAACCTGGGCCTTCCTGCAGGTCTTATGGTCAAGTGGCAACAGCTGTTTTGTTTGTTTATTTTTTGGGCATCATTGCCTTCTGGTGGTTGTGGGAGCTACCCAGCCTTCCTGCTGTTGGATTTGAACCGCAAAGTTAGTGGGCCGCAGTCCCACACTCAACCACTATGCCACCAGGGCTCAACCCAGCAGCAGCTGTTTTAACACCTCTATTGGTAGTTATCTTCAATATTTTATACTTAAACTTTAAACTAAAATCTACCTTATATTTTTTCTTTATGTCTTACAAAGGTGCTTGAGATGAAAGTGTTTTCTCCTGTGTTGTCATGTTGTAGAATTTTTATCCCTGCTTTTTCTTTCCACCCCACATGAATAAAATCCTCACAAATGTTTGATGGAATTTGAAGCAATGCTTTGATTGAAGGAGTTCCTCAGAGGAAGGGGAAGTGACACCTCCATCATACTACATTTTTATTTGCTGTATTTTTTCTACCAAGACAGCATATGGAAATATAAAAAGGAAATGCTTTCTGTTTTAAATGGAGCAGCCAAGACTTGGTTCCTTTGCATTTCCTGGAAAAATGTATTGATCCTCAGCTCTTTATATGAAAGGGAATGATAGGTGTTAAATATAACTATGTTCAATTTTTTTGGTCAAGTTACATGGTGCTAACAGCTTGTTTGACATATGTTACAAGCCCCTGACCACTGTAAACACTAATTTTTGTGTCTATTTTTTTCTCCTTCAAGTGCTTTTAAGATCAGTCATCCAGAGATCAAGACCTTTTATTTTGCAGCTGAGAATATGCCGGAAATGAATGTGTAAGTAGAGGAAACAGTGAAATCTAGTCTATATGGAAGCAGAGTTGTTTTGGTCCATACAAGAGCTTGAGGTATACGCTCATGCTCAGTTGTTTATGTTTGCTCTTGTAAGCAGTCATCTCTCTGTTGTTGCTGTTTGGCACTTTCAAGTTGAGTCCAACTCAGAGTCAAAGGGTTCTACAGGAGTTCTTCATGTGCCATCTTCGTGTGAGCAGATCAAACATGGAGCCATTGGTGAGCTCAAACCACTGACCTTTGGTTTAGCCATGGATTAGCTGTGGTGTACTTAACCATTGCACCACCTTTTCATCTCTTTAGCACTTATGAAATTTGGAGGTTTTGGGGAAAATCTCAAATATCAGAATAGCCTTTTAAGGAAGGATTTATGAGGGTCTTCTGAGGGGACCTCTGAGTTGTAAAAGGGATGAGCAGAAATTATTTTTGGAAGATAGCAAAAGGGTCATCAGTCTTACAAGGGAAGGGGCTGCAGTCACGGTATCATCAGCGTCTCAGCTTTCAGAATCCTACATGCAAAACATCTCGTGGTTATGAGCTGTGCGGTTATGACAGCAGTCCACGTGTTGGCCACCTCTCCATGCACCACGAGTCATTCCAACCATTGGGCAAAGAGTTCTTGCTCAGAGGCCAACCGCTTTGTGAACTGTAAAATAAGCAGGAGAGATGCTAAGGGAAATGGTCTGATACCCCAGCTGTGTTCCTCCCATGTCTGGTTTAGATTGGGGTGTAATCACATGACTGTAACCTGAATGGCCATTTGAAATACAGATTGGTGCCATCAAAGCATACTATGAATTGAAGCCCCACTCCAAGACATCTCAATTTCTCCTATCATCTTCACCCAATCAATTAAAACCAGGTTTATTGAACACCTACTAAGTGGGCTGAAACAAAGGCACAATGGTGAGGATGGTGTAGGACTGGGCAATGTTTCCTTCTGTTGTGCACAGTCACTGTGAGTTGGAACAGAATGGATGGTACTTAACAAAACAACAACAAATGCCCATCAGATATCGAGATAATAGCACTGAAATTACAGGCATCGTTCTTCTATTAATAGAATGTAGGTTTAACCTATTTTATTAATGTATGTATAATAATTTGCATATCTGTCTGCATTGTATAATGTCTCTTTTCCCTCTTGCTCTATAAACTCAATGAGAAAAGAAGCTGCCTTTTATTGAACACTCCCCCCCCACCCCCGCCATGTGTACTTGCATTTTTTTTTCAGAACAGGATATCCTGTCCACAGCCTCATCTAACTGGGAGCCTTTGCTTCTGTCCCCTACACTTATCTCCCAGCCACCGTTACTGAGATGAAGACAGAATGACTTGTGACCACAACATGGTGGGAAACTGTGTTCAAGATCACAAGGGAAAGCATTGGCATCTAAGCATGACAAAAAAGCCTTTGGTTTACTTGACCTTCAAGAGAAAACTCCTTTCTGCCCTCTTCCCAACTTTAACTACCTTCTCTGCCACACCTTCTACTTCTCCTAAGAGGGGAGACAGAAGAGCCTACGATGTTGGAAAGTTTTGGGTCAAACGCGTCTGCTTTATTTAATTAGTACCTGCTTATAAATGGATTCTTTTCAAACTATTCCTTTCAAGCAGTCATTCGTCTTTTCATTTGCTGACTCTCTGAATGACATGCAGGTCCTGAGTAGTACAAAGGAAGCCAATCAGAGGCACCTTGGAAGAAAGGCCTGGCATTCTCCCAAACACTGTGGAGCATGCTTCTCATCTGACAGCATGCTGAGCCTGTGGTTCCATGGCAACATTTTGAAAATCAATTGGGATGCCATAGGTGTTTGTGGTCCCTGGATGTCGCTTCTGGGTACACATTTGATTACAAGCTGATGGACTGGAGGTGGACCTCTCCTAGAGATTGCTGAGAAGACAGATGTGGCCATCCCAGTCTTGAAAACTCTATGAACCATTTGTGTACACAAGGGGTTGTCAGGCATTGTAATTGGTCACATGGTTACTAGTCACCCCAACACATTCCACATGTAGGTGGTATGTGACAGTTGGTGGCAAAACTTGCAACGTGATTATGACCACCCCTATAAGGATAGGCTACAGTCTTGTGCTGGTGAGGGTCCATCCTGAGCAGATTGCCCAAACCAAACCCCCCAGCCACAGAGTCCATTATGACTCACAGTCACCCGCTAGGACAGGGTTGAAATTCCCCCAGGGGTTTCGGAGACTATAACTCTTTACTGGATTAGAAAGTCTCATCTTTCTCCCATGAAGTGGGTGGTAGGTTCCAATTGCTGGCATTCGCAGTCAATGTGCTATCCACCAAGCTACCCATGAACCAGATCGTCTTTTGTGACCTTGATGGCGATGACTCAGTACTGCTTTCCTCCCACACCTTCCCAGTCATCCTCTGCAGTCTCTGGCTTCTCTACCCTCAAAATCTCTCCATTCCCCAGCTTTCTTTCCCAGTCACCAGCCTTCCCACCCAACCTGTGGCTGCTTCTTTCCAAACAGACAGTTCTATTCTCTCCTATGAGCATGGCGGTCGAGTTTATCAGAGAAACGATTGCTCTGAAGTGTTTTGTTACCTAGTAATTTTCCCTTCTGACAAAGGGAGCTGTGTATAATTTTTAAACCAGTCAAAGTCTGGGGCTCTTCCCTGGTTACCTGAATCTGTTATATTCCTGAAAGATTTGCTCTCTGAATCACATCCTTGAGTTATTCAGCACTCCCACCTCCAACCTCCATCTCACTTTTGTTTACAACTCCATCCGTTCTTCCGACAGTCTTTTTTCTATGCACACATCTCTCTAAAGACAAGTGCAGTTGCATAAGAAGCCTGAGGTATAAATATAATCAGCACAGTCTGCCTGGCTGCCTATTAAATCAAAGCCTTTTAAAAGCCAAGATCCTATAGCTTACTTGCTGGTGAAGATCTGTTTACCTTTCTTGAAATGATGAAGTTCCTGTTTATCTTACCAGATCACAGCCACGATGTCGATTGAAAGTTGAACTTCGGTTGTCATGAATCCATCATTTTTAATGATGCTCATTGATGTTTGCACTTGAAAATTGCTTCTCTGCTCTAATTTGGGCTGTGCCTCCATCTATCACATTTGTAATACTGTGCTTGGATTTTATTATGCCCAAAGCAGCCCAGTTGGTCCAGTGGTTAAATGCTTGGCTGAAATGTTTGCTGGTTGAAAGTTTGGGGAGTCCTGGTGACAGAGGGAGGGGGCTCCAAGCAGGGCTATTAACCATGAAGACTGTAGTTTGAACCCACCCGCAGTTTCTTGGGAGAAAGACGAGGCTTTCCGCTCCCAAAAAGATCCACAGCTTTTGAACTACCGCTCTGTCTTACAGGGTCACTGTGAGTGGGTATCAATGTTATCACAACACTGAGTATGTGGATGCGGAGAAAGATATAGCAGTGTGCTCTCTGGTAAAGAAGCCTGATGAGGTAGTTTTGCCCTGTCCTAGGAGGACTAAGAGTCAAAATGAATGGAACGTCTGTTAGTTTTGATGCTTGTACACCTGTCAAGCTTCTTCTCTTTCTGTTTTTTTGAAGTCTGTAAAGGCTGGGTCTGGGGATTGCGTATGGAGAGGCACAGGTCTTGGTGGCCCATGGATATAATGAGTCCTGTTTTAGCAGTTCACCACCTTGGAAACTGCATCGCTGAGTGGTGACATCTCTCTCAGGGATGATGCAGAGAAAAGTAATTAAGTTTAATAGATATCCCTGTGGTCGGTGGTGACCAGCCATTGGAAAGTGCAGGGTAAGTAATTAAGGCTAATGAGAGAGTTGGTTTCTAAAGAAAGACCTGGGGTAACTACCCATCTCAGACACTGGAAGTGGGGAGAGGGCTGTTGTTTTGGGGCATCCCTTTCTTAACATGCCGGCTTTTCCAATGCACAGAGTCACACTGTCAGTGCACGCCACAGTCCCATGAAGAATTTACAATCTTCTCGAAAGTGGATTTCAGTCCTTTCCTGCACCCTCTGCTTGTCCACAAGGAAATGGTTTCCTTCTGCTTTGATGTTGAAACATAAAGAAAATCAACCTTAGCAAAGGAGGTATGAATGTGAGCAGTGGATATTGAATAAAGAAAATTTAAAAAATAATCAATGCATTTGAATTGTGGTTCTGGAGAAGAATAATGAAAGTACCACAGACTACTAAAAGGACAAACCTGTCTTGGAAGAAGTATGGCCAAAGTGTTCTTTAGAGACAAGGATGGTGAAACTTCATCTTACATGCTTTGCACGTATTGTCAGAAGAGACCAGTCCCCTGAGAAGGATGTCATGCTTAGTGAAGTGGAAAGGCAATGAAAAGAAGGAAGATCCTTGTGGAGATGGACTGATCCAGTGGCTGTACCGATGCTGGGCTCAGGCATGGGGGCCGTGGCGAGGCTGGTGCAGGACCATCTACAGCTTAGTTCTGTTGTGCACAAGGTCATTATGGGCCAGAACCATGTGTCAAGGACACCTAACCACAATAAAGGAGGGACTGTGGGCCAGTGGATGATTTCTGATCCTTCTTTTAAAATGTTTTACCTTTTTTTTTTTTTTCACTTTTAAATGCCCTTTTTTTGGCAGGAGGGGGAGGGGGAAGATGTGTTAAACTTAAACCAGTAAGAAAGGAAGTTTTATAAAAGCAGATAGGGGATAAAAGATGGTTTTATGGTATTTCTGTGCCACTTGAGGTCCCTGTCAGAGAAAGATAAGGCTCGCTACACCCATAGAGTTGAGGTCTTAGAAACGCACAAGGACAGGTCTTCTCTGTCCTACAAGGTTGATAGGTCTCGAGATGGACTTGTTAGCTGTTAGTTGGGTTTTGGAAGGTCACCTCGGTGGTGTGAATGATGAGTGCTCTTAGATGTGAAATGGAAGGTTGAAGACGAAGCTACCAGCAGTACCAGGCAGGAAGGGCTAGTAGTCTGCTGCCCTGAAGATTTCAGTCAAGACAATCCCTTTGAGCTGACTGCTACTCTGACCTTCATGGGTTGCCACAAGTCAGCAACAATGTTACCTTGGTGCAACATTAAAATATTATCTATCTATCTATCTATCATCTATCTATCTATTCAAACTATCTATCTATCCATCCCCTGGGGTTGCCAATGGTTACTGAGCTCTGCTGTGAACCCAAAAGTTGGAGGTGCCAAGTCTACCCAGAGGTGCCTAAGAAGAAAGGCCTGGTGATTTGCTTCTGAAAAAGCCGCCTTTAACCCCTGTGAGCCCAGTCCTATTTTGACTCACGTGAGGTTGTCATGAATCAGAGTTGAATCACTAGCCACTCATACCAGTACTTATTTCTACTATTAAATTCATCATGTGTGACCTCATTCATTAAAACAAAACAAAACTCAAATGCAAGCAATTGTACTCTTAATTCTTCTAGTTAAACAATTTGTACATGCAAAATGATTTTTAGTAAAAAGGAAAATCAAATATATACTCATGTATAAGCTGAGGTTTTTTTTTTTTTTTTAGCACATTTTAAATGCAGTTTTTGTGGTAAAAATAGGTGCCTTGGCTGATTTTCGTGTTAGCTTGTACTTCAGTATATATGGTATTTTTAAAAAGTCTGTAAAGGGAAAGTCCATTCCTATCTGTCTGGTGTAGTTTCCCTCCTTGGCATCACCACTTCTAACATAGGAAGCACACCATTCTTGACAAAGACATTAAATACCAATCCACCTGCATATACACATAGAGTTTTTAAAGTACCTTAGATCAGGCTAAGAATATTGCTCTCTGATGACTTTTACCCCCCTATTTACTAATGCATTAGGATTTTTCCATCTCAAAGTAAAAACTTCCATTGTAGTCCATTTTTAACTTAATTATAACATGACGCTAATGGAATCAGTGCCATATTTTATCCTTCTTTTGGCTAATTTTTAAATACAATCACTTTGCTTCTGTGGTTTTTTGTTTGCCATTACATTCCTTGATCTTCTGATTTGATTGAGTTCATTTGAGTCTTTAAATATATTGAACTGATTTACATATTTACACGATAGTGTCTTTTTCTAGTAGGCTACTCCATTCAGTCAAGTCAATTGTGACTCAGAGCCACCTTTGAGTACAATTCGTGAAACACTGCCCTGCCTTCACAGCCTATTTTAGCCTGTTGTTGTCATCGTGGGGCTTATCTGCCAAATGGAAGGACTTCCACTTTTTTAGATGGAGCTTCTGCTTCACAAAGGAGTCCTAGTTTTGCAGTGGGTTAGGGCTTGGTGGCTGGTGATTAAAAACCACTAATTGTCTATGCAGTCAAGATTTATGATCCTGGAAACCAGTGTCCTACAAAGACACTTTGAATTGAAATTGACTTCAAGGCAATGAGAATTTGAAGTATAGATATCTATAATGGGAACATATAGGTAAGGGACTTAGATATCTTATCTTTGCTCAAAATTGGCTCTGCCAGTTTTCATAGTTCAATTCAACAAAGTCTGAGAAAGCACATTTTTTAATTCCTGGATTCTAGAAATCCAAGGAAAGTTTTCCCCAAAAAAGTATAAGGATTTTACTGGCCACTGGACTGGACAGATTTAACTACAGTGCTCAGAAGGCTTTCTTACGTATTTAGAAATATGGAAGCAAATTATTTTGAAAATGATGATGGTAGCATATGTATAAATGTGCTTGACAAAATGGATGGATGGATGGATGGATTATGTTAAGAGCCCCCATAAAATAATTTTAAAAAGAGAAATGTGTAGACAGTCAATATCAAAGCCATCTTATTCATCCAATTGCAGATATAATGGACACTAAAGAGGGAGTGTTTAAAAATTACAGTAAATTGGGAAAAAGTGAGAAATTTATGATTACTATAATCACTCACTCCAAGCTAATCTTTTCTTGATGCCAAAAATTACATGACTAAAAATACCAGAAATAGACACATTTTCTATTTAGAAAGAGAATACGCCTATTTCTGAGATTTATCTTTTAAAAAGTGTACCTTTTATTTATTTATTATAAATCTTTGTGGTAGTTACATAATCTAGTGTCATGTGTTAGCCCAGGTAGACTAGAGGAACAAATTCCATAGACACGCATATGGATATAAGGAAAGGGTTTATATACAAAAGGAATGGAACACTGAGAATGCATTCCAACCCAGTCCAATTCAAAGTCATAAGTCCAATACCAGTCTATAATGTCTCCTTCTGACTCATGAACTCACAGGTCAGTGGGTGCAGAATCTCGCCACTGGCAGGGGTCTCCCCATGGCTCCTCACTTCAAGGGCTCAGGGTTCATCAACAGCATCCAGTGGTGGCAGAAGCAACTCATCACTGGGAGAGGTCCCCATGTGGCCTGTCCAGCTTTAGAGGTCTGGCTCCATCAGGGCAAAGTTGTGTGGCTTCTTCTCTGGCTCCTCAGACACTGCCATCTTGTCTTCTCTGTAATTCATCGTCTCTAAGACTAACTCCCAACAACTAGGGAGATAGCTTCTCATCGTCATGAGGGAAATATCACGAGATTTCCCAGAAGTCTCAGGAAAAAGCCATGCCCACGTAGAGGCCTCATTGACTATTCAATGACTATCTACAGATTAACAGGCCAAATCCCACCCCCACACTTCAATCATAAAATTAACATAAACACATGACTGCCACATGTCACTTAGAGGATTAGGAGTGTAGGGATGGAGTCCAGCCTGTCACTTTGGAGACAGCCAATGAGACCTCTGTGGAGGCAAGACCTTCTCCTGAGAATTCTGGGAATTTCAGTATTTTTCTCTTTGGAACCTGAAAACACTTCTCTTTCTCAACTCTTGGAGACTCTCCTGACAAGGCTGATGACCTGTGAGACATCTCTGAGGAGAAGCCACATGGACCTACCCTGATGCATCCCTGGATCTTGGAGAAGTCACCCAGAAACCCCTGCCAGTGCTGACATGTTTATGATGGCACTGGATTCATAAGACTTCCCATTAGCCTGTGATCCTCCTGCATTCAGTGTTATTGCATGTGTTTCTTGAGTCTGAAGAGTACTTTATAGACCGGTGTCAGATATATGGGCTAATATCATACTTATTAGTTTGGACTGGACTGGGTGGGGAATGCTTTCTTATTGTACAATTATCCTTTATATAAAATTCTCCCTTACACAAACATGAATTTCTTTGGTTCTTTTCTCTAGTCCTCCCAGACTAACACAAGCATTTTATTGGGGGCTCTTATAGTTCTTTTTTGGGGGGTGAAGGGACATCACTGCCCTCTGGTGGTCGTGGGAGCTACCCAGCCTTGCTCTTGGAGAGCTGCTGCTGGATTTGAACCACCAAGCCCATGGGCCACAGTCCTGCACTCAACCACAATGCCACCAGGGCTCAGCCCTCTTATAGTTCTTATAGCAATGAACACATTAATTGTATGAAGCACATCTGTACATATGTTTCCATCATCATTGTCAAAACATTTTCTTTCTACTTGAAACCTTGCTATCAGCTCCTCTTTAATGCTCATATATCAGACTGAGACTGCAGAGCCCCATGGATCCATGGTCAATGAAAAAATGACAGGACACCACCGGCTCACAGGCAGCCCACTTTAGCCTACCTCTGGAGGCAGAGGGTTCCACCAGACAAGAAGGCGGAAGGACAACGAAAGAGGGGGAAGTTTCCAGTTTCTTCTGAGAAGAAGGCCCTATCTCTAGAAGGCATCATCAGGTTGTGATCTCATTGATGTTTTGGACTCCATCTTTACAATTTCACAAAAATTCAAGTTGATTTTTAGATAGATAAGATCATCTAACTACCAAATTAACCAAATGGCATAAAAATATTATTGGTTTAAAAAGGATTAATCTCTTTTTCATTCTTTCAGAAATATATTGATATAAGTTAGAATTATGGAGACACACATTTGATAGTCAGGTGACTAAATTAAAGGGTCTAGATTTTTATGGTGGCCCAAAATTTCAGTTTTCCAACTACAATGGGAGATATATTTATTTACATGTTAGGAGAAATAATATGAATTGGAATCAATTTGATGGTAGTGGCTTGGTTGGTGCTTAATTTGGTTCATCTTAGGAAGGGTGGATGCCATGAGGAAGGAGAGACTTATGAAAATAGAACTCATAGTTAGGCTTTGATATCACCAAAGCAAAGTCAACCACCATGGTTGCCACTGATTCAATGGTTTGATTTTAACTCATGACAACTCCATGTGTTGCAGACTATGCTCCACTTTGTAGGTTCTCAAAGGTGTAACCTTTCAGAAGTAGATCATCAAGTCTTTCTTCTTAGGTACCTCTTGAGTTGTTCTAACTGGTATATGTTTGGTTAGTCATTGCATACTTAACCATTTGTATTACCCAAGGACTCTTGTTATTTTTGGAAACATTGAATCTGACATTGGAGTTATGACTTCTTTATAAAGTTTGGACTGAGACACCTCACCCCCACCCCCTTAGTGTAGGGGGCAGGTGAACATGTAAGGACCATCTCTGTAGTCAAATGCTTTCTTTCCATTTGCATTTCAGGTGGTTAAACAAGCTTGGACTAGCTGTGATCCATCAGGCATCTGCTGCACAAGATGAAGGTATATTCTATTTTCAATGCCTGAAAATATAGCCAGTGTATCAGAGTATCTGAAATAGCACAGAAAAATCATGTCAAATTCTATGGGTAGTCTGCTCCTGATGAAACAAACTTTGGCATTTAAGATGAGCCAAAAATATGTAGAGAGAGACGAACTCACAGTCTCACTACTGTGGAATCCAGCTTCCCATGCTGGCGACGAGTGCTGTTCACACGTCGCCTACACTTTGGCAGTTGTAGGCTTCACTGACATCTCAAGGCAGCTCTGACAATTGCCCATGCAAATGTCTGATTGCCCCATTTACCGAGTTCTTACTCACAGACCTGACTTTCCCTGATCTAGTCATGATTGTGAACATCCCACTGTTTCCTCTTTCAGGGCTCAATATTTCCACCAGGTGCATACCGACGTTCATCACCCACATGCTAGCTTACAATCCTGCGAGTCAGACTCTCAAACTCTGGTGCACACCTGGGTTTCCTAGCTCAGCCTATATCTTCCAGTGTCTGTCCAAAGGCTGCTAGAGCCTAATTTTCCTTTGAGATGCAATTACACCTTGACCTTGAGAAGGAGAATGCTTTAGGTGCCTTGGCCTATACTATTTCTGGAAGACTCAGATCACATGCCCATGTAGAATGGAAGAAGGGAGCTATATCTTTTGAAAACATAATTATGCAACCTCAAATAGAGACATGGAAAAGTAGCAACTTGATGTGAAACACAACACAGAGTACTAACCATTGTATGATCATAGCTGATGGGAAACAATAAAGAAGATGACAGCATGATGACACCAGTGTCACAGTCACATGGGTTCTCCTTTCCATAAAATAAATACCCATTCTATTGTTGAATGGGGTACGTGTATGGGCAACAAAGTTAAAAAGAACTCCCAAAAGCATTATGCAAAAATCTTCTCTATAACCTGGTGTTTTAGACCTTTCCTGATATGCCCCCAGGTAACCAGATCTTTTAGGATCTCCATACTTCTGGCTTTGTCTGCTCTGTTTATTCCTTCTGTGTATGCCCTTGATGACTTGACTTATCCTGCAAGTTTCAGCTCATTATTACTCCAACAATCAATCAATACTCATCATTGCTCATAATAAGCTTTTATTCTGAAGCATGATATGATTTTCCCTCTGCTCCAGTCAGGCCTTCTTCCAGAATTTTGGGCTTTCTTGGAGGGCAGAAACTTTTATTGGCTTATCCATTTCCCCCCTTCTCTTATGTAATTAGGTAGTTTTCTATAAAAGTTCTCTCAGTATTGAATTGAAATGGCAATAACCAGATGGAGCGGAGCCTCTGCTCACACTTCATGGAATGAGCGAAGACAGTTTTAAAACACGAAGCATCTTCTTTTTTGTTGTTGTAGAGCGCTACAGCGAGAGCGAACAGGAAGATCCTGAAGTAGCTGTGGAGACACCGCCCTCTCCCTACCCTTCAGAGGCTCCTTCTGCCTCGGTATGTGCAGTGTGAATTCATCTGTCGATCTTTGCTTGAATTCAGGGACATTGTTTCATAGAAACTACTTTGGTGTGTTAGTCAAGGTAGACTAGAGAAACAAATTCACAGACACTCATATATGTGTAAGACAACATCCCACCCCAGTCCAGATCAAGATTATAAGTCTGATATTAGCCCATATGTCTGATACCAATCGATAGATCCCTCTTCAAACTCACACAGTACATGCAATGATGCTGACTATAGGAAGATCATAGGCCAGTGGGTAAAAAGTCTTGTGGATCCAGTGGCTGTTGAAACATCTCTACACTGATAGGGGTCTCCATGTGGCTCCTCCAGCTCGAGGCCTCTGGCTCCATCAGCATAGCTCCATGTGTCAGCAGGAATGTCTCACAGAGAGCGAGTGTACCTGGCTTCCAGTGAGCTATCTGTCTCCCTTTTTCCTCCAGATGAGATCATCAAGTTATGACCTGATAGACAGGCTAAACCCCACCCCTTCATAAGTTGACAAGAGCTTATGTACTCACCACATCTGGCTAGTAAATTTTTACAACAGCTCAACTAAAGTGGCAGCCATGGAGCAAGTGCAGTTTCTCAAGAGATTGAAGGGGATGAAGGAAAGCGTAAGGAGAGAATGAGAACCGGGTAGTGGGGATTTAAGTTTTGTGAATTAGATATAGATACCACGGGAGTGTGCATACACGAGGGAGCGTTTTGTAGTTAATGCTCAGGTTATTGCAGGGTGTGGGGGACAATGGGTGGGATGTTGTCTCATATTTAGATCCTCATGATCGTCGTCATGCTGGCCCGAGGTAGGTCCAAAAAGGATTATAGGAAGAGTTGATTCTAGACCAGCACTGGCTATGTGCCAGGTCTCATGCTAGGTACTTTCATACATAATTATGCGACCCCTAAACAACTCTGAGAAACCATTTGCAATTAGAGCTTTTCATGTTTATCGATCATTTGGATTTTTTTTTCTTCTAGGACCTGCTTGTTAAAGTCTTTCCCTCTGTTTTGTTTCTGTGTCTCTACCTTCTCTCCCTTTTCATCTTCTTCCATCTTTTTGTGGCTGTTTTTGATTTGAAATGTTTTTCTCTTTGTTAGTCTATATACTAGTTCACGATAATTTCTAAGAGAGGCAAATCTCACCCACTTCATGTCTTCTTCTTTTAAACTCTATTTTGTGGTTACCTTTTATAGACACATGTTCTTGATTTCAACACATGTGATTTATCCCTGACTTCCAGGTGTTAATGTTGCTTCTTTCTGGAGAAATTTAGATCATGATACAGTTCACTAGTATTATCCTCATTTTATGGATGAGGGCATTGAGGTGCTGAGAAGTGGAATAGCCTAGTCAAATGCCCAGGGAAAGAAGCACTAAGTCTGTGCAGCCAGACAAACTTCCAGGCTGTCTGGTCATACAGACTGCTTCACCCACAATATCACGATGCTTCTCCATCCCTGGGCACAAGTAATGGCAGGTTCTAGGAGGTTATAAAAATTCAGACACTTATCACGCCTTTTCTGACAGAGTCTTTTATTTTGTATGATAAAGTTAACTTTTCTATGTGTTTGGCCAGTTCACAGAGTTAAAGTTTTAAGTTGATTATTAAGCAATGACTGCCACTGTTTCTGTGTGCCCTTGGTTTGGGAGTAGTGATCACTCTTCTGATTTATTTGACTAGTGGTCAAGGTCCCTAGTAAATCTGAGTTAGATGAGTATGCTTGTAAAAGTCTCTATGAAGTAGAATTAACCAAATTAGCCAAGTAAGAATAAACCAAACTAGACTTAGTATATGTCCTTTCTTAAAATGTTCTTAAAATGTTTCTTGAGGCAATCCTTCTCTTTTTAAAAAATAACTATATGAATTTAGAAAATAATTTCCCCACCTTCTGTATCACTTAAACTTAATGATCTCTCTGAGTACTAAAAATGTCTTGAAGATTTTTATCAATTAATTTTTTCCCTCTAGAATTACCTTTATTTATTTTATTTTTTGTTTCTAAAGAGATTGCTCATCTTGTATAGAGTAGATTTCAGAAGGATGCAGTTCTTGATTGAATAGAAGTATATGTGTTTTAATTTATTTTCACTCTTTCTCCCTCTCACTACCTATGCTTGGCTGTCCCTGATTTAAAGTCGAGACATACGGGGTTGTTCATGAGTCTCTCACTTCTTCCACTCTGGTGCCCAGGATGACCCTGAGGTTTTCTTTGAGTTCTAAACACAGCAACTTTCAGTTTTCTAATGATAGGTAGGATTCCAGACCCTCCTACAAAGTGTAGGTCAGCACCTGATAAAATTAAAAACAAACACAGGGTCTTTTGGGATGAAGGATCTTGGCGTTGCACAATGATTGTCTAACTTGATGTTCCAGGAGAATCACAGTGAAAGCTTGTTTCAAAATAAATACTGAAGGAGGTGGGGGCTTATAAGATGATTTAGTAATGTTGCTGTAGAATTTTCTGATCTATCAGTGCGTTAGGCTGGCTTGATGAGAGAAACAAAACCAGATATACTCATACATGTGTAAGAAAGAGCTTTATGCCAAGAAGTAATTATTTATCAAGAAAACACCTCTCTCTGCTGAACTCAAGTCCATAAGCCCGACACTTGTCCATAAGTCTTTCTTTGGACTCAGGCAGCCACAAGCAATGATACAGAGTGCCCGAAGCTCACAGGCCAGTGAGTGTGAAGTCCTGTGGACCTAATGGCAGTGGATGCACGCCTCTCAGGGATCCGGCAGCCTCCAGCTTCCACCTGCAAGAAGGTGAAGGCGGAGAGGAGGAGAAGTTTCAAGGGACGTCCTTATGAGAACACTGCTAACAGGGAGACACCATCAGACTGTGGGATCCACAGGTCGGACACCACCCCTCTACTTTTCAATATCTTTAAGTTGACATAAAAATGTAACTACCACAATCAGTCAAATGCTGCCTCTTAGCAAGTGAATTTCGTTTAAGTGATGTGTTACTTCAGGCCACTAAGGGCTAACATTTTTCTAAAGACATGCCTTGGAATCAGATACATATCGTGTTTCTAGATGCTCCTCCCACCCCTCAAAAACAAGTGCATTCCTCCTGCTTGCATATTTACCAGACAGATTTTGTTTTCATTTTCTCTTGTTTCTGAAAAATCTGACATGCAAGATGCTTGGTTAAAACAGCAGGTAAGCTTTTTTCTTAAATAAAGGAAATTGAAAAATAAAAGGACAGGACATCATCACTTTTATCCAGAGCATGGATTCAGTTACTAATTTGCCTCAAATCTATAGGACAGCCATGGCTGTGGCAGAAAAGTCTGAAACAACAAAACCAAGCAAACAAACTTGATTTCTTTCTAAAACATTTTGGGGAATGGACTTATACCTTGGAATAATAAATTGGAAAGTATATAAAAAGTATTATTCTGGAAGATGAGTTCTAAAGGACTTTTAGAAAATCTTAAATCTTTCATGAAACGTCCAGCCATTTCGATGACTGTCCAGTAACCAGACAGCGTTTCCTTTCTGTTGTACAAAGGGTCACACTTAACAACAACAACAACAACAACAATGATGACAAGTAGTGTCATCTGAGTACCAGGACAGCTTGGATTATGCTTTGAAGGAACTAGCGCTCCTTCCTTGAGCAAATAAAAACCCTCACGAGACTTCCCAGCAGTGAGCAGGACATTTAATCGGGATGCTTTCTTAAGAAGGCTTTGTAAAATTGGTGTCAGAAGAACATTCACTTATTCATAGGACATTCGACATGGGGACATTTGGCTAAATTTCTAGAAAAAAGAAAAAAAGAAACTTGATGAAGTCTGTAGCTTTCACTTTAGGAGAGAAACAAGAGTAGTCCCACTCCCTGATTCTTTGAACCTCACCACAGAGATGAAAAGTTAGTGACTTCATGTAGATCTCACATTTGATCCGTTTGTAAGCTACAATGCTTTAGGTGTGATAAATGTTAATTAAAAAATTAATGCTTTTCTCCTAAATTTAATTTTACATACTATTATGGAATAGCCTGAGTGAGGAATATTCATTCCTATAATAGACATTTATTGAGAATCATAGCGCAAAATGATTGTTGTACATCAGTGAATAAAATGCACACAGATTCATGTTTTTCATGCAGCTTCACTTCTACTTGAGTCCTGGTGGTTTCCTGGGTTACATGTTGTGCTAAGAATGACAATGTTAGCTGTTTGAACTCATGAAATGCTCAAGGAGTTCAAGAAGAAGCAATCTACTCCCATGAAGACTTACAGCCGCAGGGTCCCTCCATGGGGTTGGTATGAGTGGGAACCAAAATGATGGTGGCAGTGGGGTTTGGGATGTGGCTAGCTACTCGTTGAAGGAGATCAATAATAAACAATTCACATAATAAGTCAGCAAACTCTCTGCTATGTCAATAGAAGGGTGGTGGGGGGAAACCAGGAGGGCTGGGAATTGGGTCTGATTGAGTAATGAATCGGATTGTTGGTGGGTGGAGTACCCAGTTGGGGGAGATGATGATAGAGGAATAAAGGCAGCCAGATCTTGAAGGACCTGTGGCCCTGTATTGGACTTTGATGTTCTCATTGATTGCAGGAGTCCGTGGAAGGTGTTCAGCAGAGGGGTGTTATAAGTGAGTTCCATTTTTAAAGGGTCATTCATGCTGTGGACTGGAGAACCTCCTGGGAGTCAGACTGGGTAGAGGTGAAGCAGAGACAGGGAGACCCAGGGGAGGGTGTTCAGTAATTAGCCAGGGCAGTGGTGACCAGACTTTGATGTTGCAGGGGGGGGGGGTCCATGAGAAATGAAAAGATGGGGTTTTGAATATATTTGGGAAGTCTCTCGCCCAATAGTTGGATCAAATAGAACAGAAACAGAGAAGCTGGACATATGTAATCCAGGTTCAAGTAATGAATGTAATTTCTAGCCAAAAGTCCTCACAATGTTGTTATTTTTTGGCTCTACACTTCTGTTATAGCTACATGATGAAAAATGGAAGTCAGCGAAAGCAAGCCAAGGAAGCAACAAGTCATCACTAGCAGAAGAGGGAATGGAAGTTAAAACCCAGAAGTGTAAAATCAACTTCAAGTGGGACTTCACATTTAATCTCAGTAGGAGAAATCTTGTGCAGTTGTTTCTGAAAGAGCACTGTATATTTTGATCTCTGCCCAGTGACATGATAAAGCTGTTTGTAAGTGAGATAAAAACAAAAGCCAACAAACCAATAAAACATTGCTGTCAAGTTGATTCTGGTCCCTGGCAGCCCCACATGCTCAAGACCCATTCCAAGAGTGTTCTTTGTGGCTGTCTTGATGGGTGCACATCACCAAGGCTTTTCTCTGGGATGCCTAGTTGTGGCTTCAAACTGCCAGCTTTTTACTCCAATAGTCAAGCCCCATTCATTTGAACCTCCCAGTGACCTTGCCAATGAGAATGAAATGATTGTATGAAAGCTGATCAGTGATTTTCTCTCTTTTTTTCTATACTGGCAAAGGTAGAAAGAAAAATTCACTTGAAGATGCCCAAGAGGAGTGCCAGCTTTCTGAACGATTTTCTTGATTACATATTTTATCTTGATATATGATTCCTCTGGCATTAACAGTTCAAAAGAATTGTGGTGGCAGAGTGGGTTAAGCATTGGCTGCTGAATGAAAGGTCAGTGGTTTGAATTCACCAGCCATTCTGCTGGAGCAAGATGAGACAGTCTTCTGTAAAGACTTATAGCCTCAGACATGCCATAGAATGGTTCTCCTCTCTCTGGTGGGTTTGCAGGAGTCCAGCAGAAGCAATTCTACAGTCCAGAGTTTGGTTTGCATTTTGGCTAAGCTCACCTCCATCTTCCGGTCCCCCTGTTCTTGCTCTTGCTGTGATCCTTATTAACTCTCACCCGAGTTACTGAAGTCACCCTGGCCTTGTTTCCTTGTCTTCCCCTGCCCACCTCCCCCAATTTTAGAACATTTTCTTCATTTTTGCAATCATTGTTATCACTTCCCTATTTCCCACCAACCTCCCTTACCCTAACCCAAAGAATTAAAAATCCACTTATACGCTCTGTGATTTACCTACCCTGGGTTTCACAAAATGAAATTAATGCAAATAAAACAAACAACAATAGCAAAATAAAACACAGAAACACCTCCACCCTGAAGAAGGCAGAAAATAATAAAATGCAGACAAGTTAGAAATGAGTCAAAAGGGAACACAAAGGACAAGAGGTTAAAGTTTAAGCACAAGGTGTCCGCATTCATTTTCTTTCCAACACATTCTGTCTGAGGTTTTTCCCATCCCTGGTCACTCCTCTTAGGGAATTCACAAGAGCCTTAATCCCCATGGAGATTCTGCAAAGTCTTCCCCCTTAAAAAGTCATTTCTAAATTAGCCTTCCTAAAGTGCAGTTCTCAGGGTATTGATTCACCACCACAGAACGCCATTGCTGATCACATGAAATCCAGATGCTCTAGTAGCTATTTCAGGCCTTTGGGCTTCCTTCACACACACCGCTGAGTTCATCTTGGTCCTCTGCCAATGAATTGCCTGCTAATCCCCAAACACTCCCCAGCCATCCCTGCTCTGGTACTTTTAATTATAAAGTCTCTCCATTGGGGTCACCCTCCTGAAGTGTTGGTATATGCTTTTTTCCTCTTTTGGGTCTATGAAACCCAGGATTGATGACTTTATCAAGGCAGCAAGTAAAATAAGGGTTTTGGCGGTGAGATGGGGTATACTGGTGGGGTTGGGGTGTAAAGGGAGCTGATGTCAAGGAGTTCAAGAAGGAAAAGAGTGTTTGGAAACTGATTGTGATAGCCCTTGTATAATCCTGCTTGGCATGATTTAACCATAGAAAGATAAAGGTATCAACTCCCAATTAAGAATAAATAAAAAATAAATCAATCAAAGAAATCTCTCCATTTTGAGAAGCCACCTGTCCCCATCCCAATACCACTTTGTTTTTCTTTTTCAAGAATTTTTTTGTTGTTAGGATCCATGTAGGAGTATATACACCCCATGCAACACAGCATATGTGTACAGTGGTATTGATCACAATCACACTCTCCTTCCCTAAGCTGTTCCTGCACCATGAACATGAACTCACTCTCCCCTAAGGTTTCTGTCTAATGTGTCTGGTTGCTTTTACCAACTTGACCCCATAGAGATGGTTCTGAAAGAAGCATGATGCTCAAAGCAGGCATTTTTGACTAGTCAGGCTACATTCCTGTGTAGTTTTAAGAAGGTTTCAGAGAATAGTCTTAGTTTAAGGCAAAAAGATTCTGTCGGGGTAATGGTTTCAGGGGTTCATTCAGCCTCCTTGACTCTAGAAATTCTGGATTTCATGAGAAATTTATAATGATCTTCTGTAAATGTCCTCCAGGTCTACCCTTTAAAGATCTTTGAAGGCCAAATTCAAATGTACATTCCTCCAGAAAACTTTTCTAGTCCTTTCAGTCAAGGAATCCTGGTGGCATAGTGGGTTATGGGTTGGACTACTAATTGCAAGGTCAGTGGTTCAATTCCACCAGTCACTCTGCAGAATAAAAATGATGCTTTCTGGTCCAGTAAAGAGTTACAGCCTCAGAAACCCACAGGGACAGTTGTACTCTGCCTATGGGGTCTTCACAAGTCAGAAACAACTTGATGGCAGTATGTATGTGTGTGTGTGTGTGTGTGTGTGTGTGTGTGTTGGTTTTCCAATTAATGATAGACATTCATGAAGAGGTATTGATTTGGGGTATTTTATTATCCAACTTGTGTTTTGGAAACCTCACTTTACCTCTTAAAGGTGTGAACCCACGTGAAAGATTACAGCACACAGAGCCCCATGGGACACCTCTGCTTTGTCCCTTCGTGTCCTTATGGACCCCAGGGCATGCAACAGCGGTAAAGAGAGCCTAGTGTTTTCGATCTGTTTTTCCTCATTTGGTTTTATTAGGTTTGGTCCAAAGTTATTTCTGTAATTTCTTTTCTCTTCATAGAGTTTGTCTAATGTTGCTTACAATTTAGAAACTGACTCACTTCCTAATTACAGAGCTTTTAGTGGCCATTTAAGCTATTGTCGCCATTTTAAACTTGCATTTTCCTAAACAATGTAAACATAGGGACTGTTGAAGTAATCCAGTAAGATTTCTTTAATAAAAATAAATACTTAATATGGGTAATATGGTAAAAACAGCATTGCATTTTAAGTTTATAATTTTCTATATAATATGTGGATTCAAAAGAAGATCTTTAAAAAGTCTAAAATGTATCATTAAACGCAAGACAACCCACGATGACAAAAACTGACAGTATGTGCCTGCTCATGATCATTCAACTGATGGACAACCAGTTTTCTCCTTTTAATGCTCATTAAATTTGCCCCTACTTTGAAAGGATTGAAATCACCCCTCTTTGCCACAAATTCTCTGCTGTAGTCATTCTCAACTACTGCAGTGCAGCTTTCAAAGCTTCAAAAGGACTTGGAGCGTTTTTCTGGCACTAAACCAAAACCCTGATTGTATGTTCTCGGTTCTGACGCAGAGCTACCCCATAGAACAGGACTACCCTGCCTTAGAAAATGTCCAGGGCTGGAAATCATTTGGGGAGCAGATAGTCTCAGCTCTCACTGAGGGTCACCTGGTGGGTTTGGGTCACTGGCCTTTGGGTTAATAGCGAGCACTGAACCGCTACGACTCCCGGGCTCCATGTGCCCCTAAAACCAACCAAACCCACTCTATTGGGGTTGATTTTAGCAAGAAGAGACCTTTTATCAGGTCTATCAGACTACAACTCTCTGCAGAAACAGAAAATCTGCTCTTCCACAGAGCAGCTGATGAACTGGCCACCCAGCCCAGTGCCATCCCTACACAACCCCCTTCTTACACTAAGTAAGAAGGACACCTTCTTACACTAAGCACTCCCTGTCATGGAGACTGTTCCAAATCCTAGCTACCCTAGGCACAGAGCAGAACTGCCTCCTGTGGGTTCCTGGGACAGTCTTTCATCGGAGTTGAAACCTTCATCTTTCTCCCTCCGAGTGAATGGTGGTTTTAATTCATTGACCTTGTGGCTGGAAGCCCAGCGCATAACCCACTATACTCCCAGAGCCCCCCCTTTGTGTGTGTGTGTGTTTTATACATTTTATTCATACATTTCTCCAACTTTGAAATGACAAAAGCCCAATTCTATGGTTTCCCATTACACAGCATCCTACAGGTATGTATATTCTACAAAGAATACTATGACGTTTCTCTTCGTCCCCTGTCCCACCAGAGATCACGGATTAAGGGTCCATAGACACACTGGACTGTCCTGGCAGTGCACCAGAGCCTTGTGATCTTGGCGACAGGGTCAAGGGGACCCAGAGCCCCTTCTTGCATGAAAGTAAGGCTAAGTAAGAATCAAATCATCCTTCACCATTTATCTATCAGTTTGCCACTCTGTGGTGGCCTGTGTGTTACTGTGATGCTGGAAGAAATGTCATCATTATTTCAAGTATCACCATGGTTACCAAAGGTGAATGGGTCCCCGCTTAGTTTCTGGACTAAGACAATTAAGAAAGAATAAGCTGTCTACTTCTGCGCAATCAACTATTAGCAGCAAAACATTGTCAGATAGTGCCAAGATTTCCCACTTCTGAAGAGGAATCACTCACTGAAAATCTTAAAGATAGTGCCAAAGGATTGTCAGATATAATGTTGGAAGAAGAGTCTCTCAAGTTATAAGACCTTCAAAATTTGACTAAGGAATAGCTGCCTTCTCAAAGTAGAGTAAACTGTGATAAATTACATATAATAAAGCATGAGGAACCTTCATTAGCCAGTGGGCACAGCTCAAAATGAGAAGAAAAAGCTTCAAAATGTGAAATGCACAAAATATGAATCTAGGACAATTAGAAGTCATCAGAAATGAAATGGAATTCATAAGGATCAATATCCTAAGCGTTAGTGTATTGAAATGGACTGGAATTGACCTTTTTGAATCACAGTGAACCATATGGTTTACTATGCTGGGAATGACAAGTACAAGAGAAATGACATTCATTGCCAAAACATTGTAAGATCTATCTTGAAGTATGATATCAGGGAAGTAAATTGACAGGAAAGTCCAGTTAATAAAATGATTGTTCAGACGTACACATTAACCACTAAAACAAATGATGAGGAATTGAAGAGTTCTACCAAGATCTTCAGGCTGCATTTAATCAGACTTGCAATCAAGACACATTGATAATTATTGGTTATTGGTTATTGGGGTGCAATAGTTGAAAAGAAAGAGGAAGGGATAGGGGTCAGTAAATAACGCCTCTGTGATAAAAAGAGCATCATAAACTTTTGCAAATCATTGATTTCAAATCATTTTTAGGGGTAGAGTATGATCAAGGATCTACGATACAGAGGAATAAGTGAAAAGTACACTGAAGGCATTTGCCAAAAAGTAAGGCTTCAGGAATTTAAGAGATTGAAATGGAATGTTTCAAAAATGGATGAAACACTGGAAACATTCACTAGTCTATACCAAGAAATTTGGAGGTTACCTACCTATCCAACCACCTAGAAGAGATTCAATGATGAACAAATAATCCCCTTAACTAGATTATATGAAGAAGAATATGGCATTAGGATTGGAGGAAGGCTTGTCAACATCCTGCAATAATGCAGATGACACACTGCTTGCTGAAAGTGAAGGAGACTTGATGCACTTGTGGGTGAAGATCAAAGACGGCAATGCTCACAATGGATTCCAAAACAATGTAAAGCAAACCCAGATCCTCAAGTCCTGACCAGCTGAAGACATCATGAGAAACTGAGAAAATATTGAAGGTGTCAAACTTTTGATCATGCCTGCATCCACAATCAAACCAAGCCAAGGCAAACCAAATGTGTTGCCTTTGGGTTAATTCTGACTCAGGACAACTCAGAGTAGAACTGCTCTACTGAGTTTTCAAGGATTGCTAAATTGCTAATCCTTTCTTCTGAAGTACTGATGGGCATGTTTGAAGTGTTAACCTATCAATCAGCGTAATAGTTGAGCAATTAATTATGTCTGCCAGTCAGGGGATCTTAGCCTTGGTAAATGTCTTCTTTTTCTCCTTTCCTTTCCAGCTTTCCCCCTCATTCCTTTGTTTTTATCTCCCTGCTCCCCCCAGCCCTGACTCTGCTTTGTTCAAATGAAATTAGTAAATGTTCTATGGTGCCTCTTGCCCCCAACCCCCACTGTGAAAGGCATGAAAGCATTTGCACTGATTTGAGTAGAACTGTACAAGCAAGCAGACAAGCTGCATGGATTATTTGGGTGCTTATTAAGCCTGTCTTTCCTCTATGCTTTGAGGAACCTGGGTGATGTACTGGTTATGCGTTGGGCTGCCATCTGCATGGTTGGCAGTTCAAAACCAGTAGCAGCTTCTCAGAAAAAATACTGGGCCTCTACTTTCACAAACCGTTGTATTCCTGGAAACCCAGAGGGAGGTCAGTATGGACTCCATGGCAATGTGTGTTGAATTCCTCAATCCTGTAGGCCAAGTTTTGAGGTGCAAAGGGACTTGCAGGAAGTGGTGCTGCAGCAACTGTCTGCAACAGCTTTTGCTCAAAAAGCCCATTTTGCTTTAACCACATTAGAGTAGTATCAGCAAAAGCATCAGGATGGCTTGTGCTCGACCTCTTTTAGCATAGGAAGTCCGTGGCACGAGGGCTGAGGGTTACTAAAATAGCACACGCTAGGGGGCGATATGAGGACAAAGCCATGGTAGGTGTTTTTGTTCTTGTCTCTTCTGTTGATTCTGCTTATGAGCACATTTTTGCTGATGTGTGCATTTTAGTTTGTGTGCATTACTTCTTTCAGGCCTCTAAGGTTTTTTTGTGTGTGTGTGTGAATTACAGACCTTTGATTTCTCAGTTTTCAAGTGGTCTTAGTGATTATGCTGCGAGTATGCAATTTGCTTGTTAGTTTTCTGAATGGAAAATTTCATACCTAGGCATATAGATTATGATCAAAAGGAGATGTGTGTGATGAATGCATATTTATCTAGATATTTTAATGCCATGTTGCTTGAAAATGGATATAGTGATATTTTGACAATCTATGTCTGGATGCATGTAGCCTTTTGAACACATATTGGATAAATACTGATTATTCACATCAGAACACATGAAAAAATGGGTTTCTATCTTGGTTTAGAGCAAAACCCAACCTTCTGTATTGGTTTCAGAGATTGGAAGGTTTTTGGAGGGGACCCTAGTTAGTTTTTTCACTTTTATCCTCTAATTATCTGCTTCCTTCCACTCCCTTGAAGTTTGAATGCCTGAATTTGATGGTAGTATTCCATGGGACGATATAATAAAATGCCTTCTGTGTCTTATCTGCCCTTGGAGATGAAAAAACCAAACATCGATTGTCATCAAGTTGATTACAGCTTTTAGTGACTCTCTATCGGCTTCCAAGCCTGTAAATCTCCATGGCAACAGACAGCCTTATCATTCTCCGGAGGAGTGGTTGGTGGCTTTGAACTGCTGACCTTGTATTCTGTGTTCCAACTCTTAGCCCACAGCAATACCATAGAATGACTCAAAGGCCTAAAGACCCAAATATCTCTCTCTCTCTCTCTCTCTCTCTCTCTCTCTCTATACAGGACATTAAAATAATTGCAAAAAGATAAGAATTTATCTACTATCCCTAGTTTCCATAAGACAGCATATGTTTTAAGATCAACTTATAACACAGATATGAGGAGGGCATATGTTGCATCATCATATTATAGCAAGGATACATCAAGTTCTCAGTTGCCAGCCAAAACGATGACTATTCCAACCTACCAGTTACCCATGGGGGTGGTGGGAGGGTGGAGACGTGGTAGTTTGCTTCAGTAAAAACATACAGCCTTGGAAAGCCTAGGTGGGCAGACCTACTCTGTTCTCTAAATTGGATCTCAGGAGAAATGAAGGTCTTCCCAAAGATACAAATTGATGTTGCATTAACATTTTCTCTGTAGTCTGGTGGAGATTTTTACCAAGGTTGTCATCACTCTTTGATTGTGGATTAGGAACTGCTGCTAGAGATTCATAATCATCAATCCACTTCTTATAGTCAAATCTCACTTGCTGTCTGGCTCCAGATGTGGTATTTTCTCTTAATCCCCTTTCTCCAGAGTGTCTGATCCATCTCTGTAAACTCATGATAGATGATTATTTGTTAGTTTTTTTCTTCTTCTTCTCAAGATTTCTTTCAGAATTCTAAAGAATTCCTCAAAGGGGTCATGTAGGTGCTGAAGAGGATGGAGAAATGTGGGCAATCACAACAGGAAGATTTTCTTCAGTTCCTGGCATGGTGAATTCAAAGATAGATCAATCAGTTTTGACAAATGACATCATGATGCCTGTCAAGAAGATATAAATACTGTACATTTATCTCTTGAGTCCTTTGTCATTGAAACACCAGGGGTACCCTCATTGTAAATGAAAAGTAGAGAATGTTGGTTCCATAACGATTTACTTTAGTCTTCTTTGGTTTTGTTTGTGAAAAATAGGCTCCATACCAGACATCTTCATCCTCACCAAAGCGGAGTGAAGCATCGTGTTCTGTGTCCTCTCGGGAAAATGCAAAGAAGACATCTAGCAGTGCTTCTTCCTCCTCCTCGAAAGAAAGACAGTCCTGGCTCAACATAGTGAACAGATCCTCTGCTGCAGAAGATGAGGGGCAGCCTATCGTGTTTGCCATGCAGGTTCACTCGCCTCTCCCTTCAGAGGCAAACAGTTGCAAGGCCCATGAAGACGCCACATCAGAGAGTGGATTTTTGAACTCCTTATCTAGTGATGATACTTCTTCATTGAGTAGCAATCTAGACCATCTGACTGTCCCAGACAAGCCTATTGGATCAAAGATGACAGACGGAGGTAAGCAAGCCAAGAAACTGTTTACTCTGGTTTGGGAAGTAGATATTCTTAGGTCTCTGTGGAATTCTAACTTGAACTTCATGGGGACATTTACAAGTGTGGATGGTAAGTCGGTAGTGAGGTAGTTCACTGTGGGCACTTCTGGATCTGCTATTGTAGTGTTTGTATGTGAGAAACCCAACTTCCACGCAATGAGTTCAATGCAACCAATTGAACAGTTGCCTTTGCGTTGATTCTGATCTGTCATGTGTCAGAGTGGATCTGGATCCACCTTATAGGACTTTCAATGACCAAGTTTTCAGAAATAGATTGCCAAGCCTTTTTCCTGAGGTAATTCTCAGGGGATTCCAATTTCCATTCTTTCTGTTGGTAACTCAGCTCATAAACCATTCGCACTACTTAAGAGACTCCATGTCATTATTCTGAGCTATAACCGTTTCTTGTCAAATGCCGCACAACTAAGACATGTGATTATGTACTAAAGATACATTTCCACAAATCTGAGAAAGAAGACTGGATTCTCATTTTGAACTCAGGTCTCATGCTCTGGAGGTTATGGTGATTAGATCAGGGTTTTACAGTCTCATATTCCTAATTTGGGACATGTGGTCCGGAGAGACCAGTCTCTGGAGAAGGACATCATGCTTGGTGAATAGAAAAGCAGTGAAGGAGAGGATGGATCTTATGGTGATGGATTGGCACAGTGGCTGCAACAATGGGATCAAGCAAAGCAACAATTGTAAGGATGGTGCAGGGCCAGGCAGTATTTCGTTCTGTTGTGCACAGGGCGGCTATGAGTTGGGACAGACTTGCATCCATAACCTCACTTCACCTCAAGGAGCCTGCCATCTTTCCTGGACCACAGCCATAGACAAGGTCTGTCTGTTCTCAGTTGGCTTCTGCATGTGTCATGTGGTTAACAGGGAATCTGACAGTTCTAGAGCAGGACATGTAATCCTTAAACATGAGGGAGAGAACCACTTATCCTTTTGAAAAACAATCAAGTTGGAGGAAATGAAAAGAGTTTAAAAACAAATTTAAAGTTAACAATGGGATCTTTCTGGCTTTTATAATAGTATGTAATGATTGGCTCTTATCTTTGATTTAAGACTAATATCCATCATTCATTATGTGTCTTCTGATTTCCTGAGCCTTATTCTTCCTTGTAGAACAAATTTACCTAATATAAGCTTTGAGCAATGAGAGAATGATGAGTTTGTTTTAAAGAACCCTGGTGGTATAATGGTTAAATGCTCAGCTGGCCTTCACAATATTGGTGTTTGAACTCACCTAACAACTCCACCAGAGAAAGTTAGTGATCTGCTCCTGTAGATTATAGCCTAGATGCTCTATGAAGCAGTTCTACCCTGTGACATGCGAATCTCTCTGAATTCCATGGAATCAATGTCACCTAACAACAAGGAGAGAAAATAGACCGGCTAACTTCCCATGATCACCAGACAGAATTTCCTCATATGACAAATGACTGTTATCCCCTATTCCATAGTCCAATTGGAGGTTGTGTGTCTAAGTGTTACTTGTGATACATAGGTTGATTATGCCATCTAGGTCTCTATAGGAACATATGGGTGGAATTTAATCAGGTTGCAGTTTGATTGGAGGGCAACCAAGATAAATACTTTCCTCAGATGGCATCCCCTCTCTCTTCCTCCCTGGTGATTGGACCAGCGACCGGTGTTCTGATACTTAAGCTCAGTTCTTTGTCTCAACCATGGGATGCTCTACTCATGCACGGAGCTAACCCATGGATCCTGTCGTTAGCGCTTGAGGCTCCTCCTCGACATGCTTAGTCTCAATACTGATGCATTCATCACTTGAGTTCAGATTCTCATGGGGCCTGCTCCACTAAGTTCCCAGTACTATTGACTGTTGCTACTCCACCCTGCCTGTCTCGCCGGAGGGCAGACTCAGCTTTCTGCTTCCTTGACCTTGGACTAGAAGACTGTGAGTTGAAGGATCTTCAGTACATTAACTGTTTCAAGAAAGTGACTTGAACTGAGCCCTCTGTACTGCTGTGTGGACTAATTAGCTGATATATTCCATATATATGTATGTATAAAATCTTAAGTGTCCTAGTTTTGTTTCTCTGAAGAACGCTGTCTAACATAGGGTTAAATTACTGTTTGTATCAGAGTAATTTGGGCCAAGGATCACAATTCAGACAGAGTTATGTGTGTATTTGGTCACCATTTTAAAATGGAATTCTCAGACTGGGAACACATACTCTAGGGCCCAACCATTGTCACCATTCCCAGTGGCCTAAACTACAGGGCTTCTTACAATTGAGTGACCTGTCTGGCTTCTGATGGATTTGAATCTCCATATTTAGACCAGCTAGTTGAAATATGTTAGAAAAAAACCATAATAACGTCATCAGCAAACTAAACTATAAGAGAATGGGTGATGTAGGCAAGTTAATGAAGATGCCATGTAGGAGTATGTGGGATGAAGGTTGAGACTATGAGGAATGAAAAAGAATAACTTCAAGCTATCCTCAGACTTGTGAGTTGGTGTCAGGTAGAAACATTGGACTTAGCTTGTAACTCCTTGAGAATAGAAAATTTAGCCTAAATACAAATAAATAGGGAGTAGATTTAGGTGCAGTATAAGAAAATTCTTGTTAATGTCAAGAGCCATTCAAAATAGAATGAGCTCTTTAGAAATTAGGACATTCCTTGTCTGTAAAAGAGTTTACTCATTCTGAAATATTGATTGTGTATTTATATAGTTTTTGTTCCCATGAAGGTGTACAGGGGAGGGCCTTTTAGTTCCTTGACCCCTAACTTGATATTTAGAAGATCCTTCCAGGACTGGTGAAGCTTAATACATATTATTCAAAAACCCCACATATTTTTTCTTGCTAAAAACAGAAGTCTGATTTTAATCATTAGATTATCAATTGAAAGGCAAAATGATACCACATTTCTACCTGCCTCTCCCTATACCTCAGGATATACTGGATTCAAATGTAGAATATTATTGTTGTTACCTGTCGTTGAGTTGATTCAGCTCATAATGACATTTTGTACAACAGAACAAAGCCCTTCCCCATCCTGCATTGTCTTCACAACTCTAGCTGTACTTGAATTTATCATTGTACCCAACCTGCCAATCTATACAAAGCTGAGGGAACTCTATCCCTAGGAAGTGGAAGATAAAATGTTTCCCGCTTTCTCTCTGGGCCTTTCTCTTGTGAGCTTAAACTCAGAGGGCACCATGATACTATAATGATTGTGTAACCTTGGCTACAGCTTTCTGGAAGCAACTTTGGACAGTGGAGGAGACAGAAAGGCCAAGCCAGGATGGTATGAGGGTGACCTGTCACTGATGAGTTTTGAAAATAAGCACATGCAAGGATGGGAATAAATTTATTTTGTTTACCTAATTTATCCAATGCTGATTTAATACAAGTACGATTAGTGAGTGGCTTTAACAAACAAAAATTGTCTTCTCACAAGGCAGAAGGTCCATCCATCTCATTAGGGGTCTTCCTCGTTTTCATTGATCCTCTTACTTTACAAACCATCATGTCCTTCCCCAGGAACTGATCCTTCTTGATAGCACTTTCAAGATCTCTCTCTCTCTCTCTCTCTTTCTCTCTCTCTCTGTGCTTCTAATGACCATTCTGACAGTATGTCTTTTAAAACAGATATTTTCATTCTTCTAGTAGTCTGTGGTATACTAAATATTCTTTATCAACACCACTCATTGTCCATATTTCATGTACAATTAAAAACACCATGGATTAGGTCAGGCACACCTTAGTTTTCAAGGTGATATTGTAGTTTTTTTTTTTTAACACTTTAAAGAAGTATTTTGCAGCAAATTTGCCTACGTAACATGTCATTTGATTTCTTGACTGGTACTTCCATGAACATTGGCTGAAGATCTACATAAAATGAAATCCTTGACAATGTCAATATTTTTCCAGTTATTATATTTTTAATTGTGAAGATTTTTGTTCAGGTGTAGTAATCCATACTAAAGTCTGTGATCTGAATCAAGTTCTCCTCACTTTCAGTAGTAAGATTGCATCATCTGCATTCCATAGCTTGTTAATGAACATTCCATTTTGATGCCTCATTCTTCTTTACATAATTCAGCTTTTAGGATTAGTTGATTAGATAGAGATTGACTAAAGATGGTGATAGGATACAGTCCTGGCACATACCTTTCTTGGTTTTCAACTGTCTCTCCTTTGTAATGGAAATGATACTGAAGATAATACAAAAAATGGCTGCTGTAGTATATTGACTAGAAATCACCAGGAATTCAAGATATATTCAGAAGATTTTGGATGAGGGATATCATTTCAGATATCAGATGGAACCTGACTGAAAGCAAAGAATATCAGAAAGATATTTCAGAAATAAACAAAACAGATATGTCCATCTGTGTTATATTGGCTATGCGAAGTGTCTCAATTGTGTGGGTCATAACAGATTATGGGGAACATTGTAAAGAATGGGAGAAGTAGAAGGGAAGTAGACTAGAGAATGAAATGCCGTTTGCATTCCTTCCTGGGAGATAGCCCCGCAGACGGCCGGGAGGGCCAATCACCAGAGAGTCCTGGGAAGAGTCATGAATTCCTTGGCAATGTCTAAATACTGCAGAGCCGGGCTGGATTCCAACAGCTCTCCTCCTGTAAGAACAAAGAAACCTGCTAATATTTGGTGTTAGGGTGACCAACAGAATGCTTCGCATCCTTAAACAGTTTGAAGCAAAGATCTTTCTCTGGAGAGAAAATAAAAGTATTTTCCCCTCACTGATTTGTTGGCAGTTACCATATGCTACAGAATTTTTGCTGATGATTCTCTCCTGCTGCTGGGCTCTGGTTAAATTCCCAGAATAGCTAAACCACATAAAGTCATCACTATGGAAACAGCAACCCAATCTTTGTGTTTCTGATGACTTGCTGTAGAGTAATCAGCGTCAGTGTGCTTGTTTTGTTGTTTGTTTTTATGTGTACATGTGTGTGTTGGAGGAGAAGAAGGTAATGTTTCATTTCTGCAACTTCTAAAAATCGTTGATTTTGACTTGCCAAACAACAGCAACAAAGCCATGAAAGCTCTGCAGTACCTGGTTGGTTAATTGCTCGGGGCATTTTTGAGAACTGGCATTGAAGCTTTGCTATGGTTCAAGACAAGAGGTAGGCTTATAGAAGGTTAACTTTCCAGTCTAAAGATGCACTTGCTGGAGAAAGAGTGGGGTTTTTCATTTCTTTTGTGCTAGAAAAGATTCTTAAAGGTTAATAACAGCCCTGAAACAAGGAGGCAGCATGTATTGTAACCTTCTTTTTATTTAGACAATGAGAGGACTATTTTGCAGTTGGTGTGCAATTAAATTTTCTGTTGCTAGAATTTTATAGTCAATATAAATATCCTCTTAGACATTTCTCCCCTGCGGGATAAGCAATCTCAACAAATCGATGCTCAATGTTAATTGCATGCTTACTGCCTTTCAGACTAGTAGTTCCAGAGATGGCTGATTATGGATTCCTCATTTAAGTCTTTCCACAAGGCATAGTAGGACAGGAAATTTTGGGAATAATGGCATGTTCATCTCAGCCCAATTTGACTCTGTGCAATTTTTCTTTTTGGTTTGTTTTCAAAGAGGTTATCTGTCTCATGACTTACATCTGTCCCATGACTTACATCTGCCCAGTGATGAGCCCACGCATGGAATCTACTTGATAGTTTGTCTTTGTAATTGTGTTAGGTCAGATTCTCTAGAGATGAGCCAGAGTCCATTGTAGTGACATGGGCTCATGCACTTGGCCGCTAATCACATGGTTGGAGGTTTGAATCTTTCCAGAGGCATCAGGAAAGAAGGGTTTGCCAATCTCCTTACCAAAAGGTAGCCCTTGACAAGTCAATGGAGCACAGCTCTATTCTGATGCACATGACAGTGCCTGGCAATTGACTGGACAGTCACTGGTTTTCCGGAATTTAATCATGAGCCACGTTCTTTGTCATGTCATCCATTGTGTCCTCCATACTGACAATGTGAGGAAACACTCAACTCAAGACATGGAGGAACCGTACTGTGACTCTTGATAAGCTGAATGGCTACTACTATGACTAATGTTTATTTATAAAAATGCATTATTAAATAAAAGTGTAGTCAAAATCCATTTGGGAGCCCATGAAGATTGTGAGCCAGTTTTTTAAAAAAAAGTTAATTAAGAGGCAGAAGCCCCAACCAAACATACAAGTGCACCCAGACACCTCAGAAAAGTGATAAAAAACAGCTTTTAGAGTTTAGCAAACACTAGCAAAAGTACACACAGAGTGTTGACAGTAGGGATACTACATTTTTGTAGCTAGCTGATTGGGATGTTGCTGTAGTCATTCTGTGGAATACTTGACTCAAAGCAGGTAAGCAATATGAAAAGTCATTGAATATTGGATCTGATTCCCTCTAGCATGACTGTTCCTTTTTGTTTGTTTAGAAATACCTAATATGAACTCATAGAAGCCAGGGTGGTGCTGCTGGGTAAATATTGAAAAGCAAACCAATAGGTTTGCAGTTCAAATCTACCGGCAGCTTCTTGGAAGAAAGACGAGGTTGCCTGGTTCAATAAAGATTCCCATCTCTATAGACTTCAAACCCTACATGGGGTTTACGTGAGGTAGAATTGACTTGATGACAGTTGTTTTTTGTTTTTGGTGTGTTTTTAATATTTACTCATTAATTGGACTTACAGGATCTCAAAAATGAGCGAGACATAATGTCTGGCTTGAAGCAGCTTATTTGACAGCGAGAGTGGGAAGATTAAAGCACATTTTAAAAAAGAAAGCAGCTTCAAGTAAGTGCCAATAGACAGACAGGAAGAACTTCAAGGATTCACAAGAAAGAAGGGATTCAACATAGGAAGATCTTGTCCAAGTTGGAGGAGCTTGGTCAAGGGGAAGCAAAGGAAATGTGAATGGTATCGAATACTGGGCTAGGCAAGAGTCTATTTTAATCGACAAAGGTTGACCATTTCTAAGTTCTGGTTTGTGGAGAGGTTGTGAATGGGAGGTGATGGAAAGACTGAGGCATGGGTTTGGAAGCTGGTAGTAAGAGTAACGTCTAGCTCAAGGCGTGAAAATAAATGTGGAATGGCAGTGATCACTTGGAAAGATTAGGAGGAGAGATGGAAAAACAAGTCCCAAGTAAAGCTATTTGTTCAGAAGATGGAGAATGTGAACAAGGAAATTTTTGTATTTAAAGAGAAATTAATTTGGAGGTGAAGGCTTAGCTACAAAGTCGTTTGAGGAGTTAAGGGAGAGGTATTAAAGATTCCTTTTGATGCACCCTTGTTTATTGACATGAGATCTCTGCCCCACACTCCCAATTCATTCTAGATTAAAGAGCCATCTGTAATGACAAAAGCAAATATTTGAAGCCCAGGTCATTAGACAATCTCTTTAATGCTCATGCCATCAGAACTGTGTTGTATCAACAACACATTTTGAGTCATTTTGTTGTTATTTATAGGAAGTTAGTAAGGAAAGTATTACTGGAAGGAAGAGAATCCAGACTATTTTACGAGGTCATGGTAGGATATTTTCTAAACCAATGAAATTTTGAGCCAAAGGGCTAGGCTGCAGGGTTTTCCCCACTTCTTCGTTTGCTGGAGAAACCATGTTGATACAGTGGCATAGTACTCAGCTGCTAATGGTATGTCAGTGTTAAACCCACGCCCCTGCTTTATAGAAGGATGTGACAGTCTGCTCTCTTAGATTTCCATGTATGCAATCTGTGTGGGACAGTGCTACTCTGTCCTTTAGGTTCCTGATGAGATTTGGAATTTGAGTTGGTGGTTTGGCTGATGCAGAAGTTTTTATTGTGCTTATCTTATGGTCGAGTGGACCAAGAAAATTATGAAAGTTATTATCAGAAGGGTTTTCTGCCTTACCTCTTTTCTTGTAACTTCTTGCTTTTGATAAAATGTTTGCTTTGTCATTCCTTTTATTCCTCTATTCAGTATTAACACTTGACTTAAAAAATCATTTTATCAGGGGCTCGTACAACTCTTATCATCCATCTATCCATCCACCCATGCATCCATCCATCCATCCTTCCATTGTGTCAAGCACTTTGGTACATTTGTTCCCATCATCATTCTCAAAACATTTGCTTTCTACTTGAAGCCCTGGTATCAGTTCTTTTCCCTGCTGCCTCCCCCACACTCTCCCCTACCTACCTACCCTATCTCTCCCCTGATAATTTATAAGTTAGTATTTTCCATGTCTTGCACTGACTGATGTCTCCCCTCATGCACTTTTCTGTTGATCATCTCCCGGGAGGGGATGATATGTAGATTTTGGGAATCTGTTCCCTGTTAAGGGGATAAGATTTCTCAATGAAATTCTTCTGGGACAGGTCTTGCTACTCCAGAAGAATGAGCAGGTGCATTGTTGTCATGAAAAACAATCACGGGAGTCTTTCAGGTCTGTTTCTCACCAGCACGGTTTTTCATTTTCTTCACACTTCTTTGTTATAAGTCTCTCTGATTAGCCTATGTCCTTCCAGAAAATCTATCAACATGACCACTTTGTAATTCCTAAACCAGTTCATATAAGCTTCCTAGCTGAACTCTTTGCCTTAAATTTAACCGACCTAGGTAAATTTAGATTTAAATAATTTAAATTCTCTCAGAAGTTATTCTTTGGATTGCACATGTTTCCTGTTCTTTTTAAGACACCCTAACAAGACTAAAAGAAGTGTCTTAATGAGAGAACGTGTCTTCCCTCATCTACTAATTTCAGAAGCACATTTAAACACATTTTGTTTGAGCTAGAATCCTAGTGGCAATGCTTTTGGACTTACCCATGTGTATAAAACCAAAATATCAAGCTCACGGCCATTGAGTCAATCCTGACACACAGCAACCATATAGGGTAGTATAGAACTCCCCTGTGAGTTTCTGATATTACCTCTTAGTAGAAAACCCCATCTTTCTTCTGCACTATGTCCATATAATACTTGTTTTCCTCAGGAGATAGAAGTTAGTCAGAATTCTGGAAGCCTCTTCTGAAATTCTTTGGTGTACCTTAGATTAGTTCATTTTCATTGATTTACGGTACTCAACAGTTTTACTATATCTCAAGTAATTTATTAATGGTCAGGGTGTTTTTCCCATTGAGGTTTTTGAGTAGAAGACTCTGATGGACATTCTTTTATGGGTATTCTGAACCTTCCCTGCACTTCTCCAGGGGTTTCTCCCAAGTAGCAGAAATGGTGGCCATGTATCTTCAACTTCAATAGAGGATGCCATGTTCAGTCATGTTTGTTCTTCCAACCCAGTTTTTCCAGTATCATAAGCCACCAGTATGCTCAAGAGCTTTCAGAGTCCCACCAGGAATGTTAGACTTCTTAATGTTCATGAAGTGGGTCAGGGGCAACCTTGATTACCAATGAGGCATAGAAAAATGTCCCCATTTTATTATTTACTCTCCTGCCCATGCCTCTACTGGGTTCTTTTGTTTTCCTAATGGATGTGTAAATGTTTATATATTCTGGCCTCTCTTTTATTGTTATCGCAAATAATGTCTCTGTACTTTGATTCCTATTCTGATGCTTTAAAAAATGTGTTTTCTTGTAATTTGGGTGACAGTTTATGGTATGAGTCAGTTTTTCATTCAACAATTCATGTGCATTTTGTTTCATGTCATTGATTGTAATCAGCACAACGTCGCAGCGCTCATCTCATTTATTGCTCGTGTTTCTCGGTTCCATATTGCCCTTTTTGACTCTTTCTTACTTCCTGAACTTTATCCCTGTGAAAATCCACTGCCATTTTGACCTCCTGTGGCTCATTTAAAAAAGTGCACGGTTTAAATGAGTGGACACTTTCCAGGTTTTATTATTCACCTTAAAGACCTGTCTATTGTTTAGCTGAAAGTTAAGCCACAGAGGTTAAGTCCATTTCCAGACGAGAAGGGTGATGAAGGGCTGTAATCTTTTTTTAAAATTATATATATACATATATATAATATCATTTTATGGGGGGCTTGTACATCACTTTTCACAATATATAGTTACATATACTGTGCCAAACACCTTCACATTCCTGCTTTTGTTAACATTCCCCAAATATCTGCTTTTCCACTTGGCCCTTGATATCAGCTTCTCTTCTTCCCCCCTCGATCCTTTTCCCTCCCTCTCCCCCAGTTCTCATTACTTTATAAATTATTACTGCCCGACATCTTCCTCTGCCCACTCCTCCTGATGTCCGCCCTCCAGATAGGAGGCAATCTGTAGATTCCTGCAGTTGGCTCCCTCTCTCCACCCCACCTTCCCTTCACCCATCCAGTAAATCCACTCTCACCCCTGGCCCCAAGGGGTTCATCCACCCTGGGTTCCCCGTATTTCCAGTTCTCATCTCTGCCAGTGTACCTCCTCCAGTCCAGCTGGATTTTCAAGGTATAGTTGGGACCATGATAGCTGGGGGGAGGAAGCCTTCAGGAACTAGAGGAAAGTGGTATGCTTCATAACTACCTCACTGCACCTTGACTGGCCCATCTCCTCCCCGTGACTCCCCTGTAAGGGAGTGTCCAATTGCCCACAAGTGGGTCTTGGGTCCCCACCCTGCTCTCCCCCTCATTCTTATTGATTTGATTCTTGTTCTTTGATGTTTGATATCTGCTCCCTTCGATCCCTCATGATCACATAGGTTGATGTGCTTCTTCCATGTGGGCTTTGCGGCTTCTGTGCTAGATGGCCACTTGTTCACCTTCAAGCCTTTAAGATCCCAGCTACTTTAGCATTTGGTGGCTGGGTGCCATCAGTTTCCTCCGCTCTGACTGCCTCTGCACCCTTTTGTCCTCAGTGATCATGTTGGAAGGGTGGGCACATAATAATATGATTTTTGTTCTTTGATGCCTGCTACCTAGTTCTTTCCACTCCTCATGGTGGCACAGGCTGGTGTGCTTTTACAGTAGGCGTTGTTGCTCCATTTGATCATCCTCAAGCCTTTAAGACCTCAGGCATTATATCTTTTGATAACCGGGAACCATCAGTTATCTTCATCCTTCTTGCTCATGTCCCCACTCGTCCTCAGTGATCATCTCAGAAAGATGCATACACAGTGATCCAGTTTTTTTCTTGTTTGTTGCCTGAGACCTGATCCTTTTGACACCTCGCATTCACACTGGCTGGTGTGCTCTTTTGTGTGGGCGTGGATTCTTCTCAGCCAGTTGGCCGTTTATCTTCAGGCTTTCAGACTCCAGACTCTATATCCTTTGATATCTGGATGCCATCCGTTTTCTTTACCACCTTTGCTTATGCACTTACTTGACTTCAGTGATTGTATTGGGCCAGTGAGCATTATGGAATACCAGATTCACAGAACAAAGTGTTCTTGCATTGAGGGAGTGCCTGGGTGGGGACCCAATGTCCAGTTGCTGCCTTAGTACTAAGCCTATAACTCTATGTACCTGAATTTATTCCCACCTTATCATAGATAGCTATATTTACATATATAGATGCCTGTGTTTAGGCCTCAACAAGTGCTCTTTGCCTTCTTGTTCCTTCCTCTGTTTTTTCATCCTGTCCCACTATCATGCTCAGCCTTCATTTGAGTTTCAAAACTTCCTCTGTGATACATTACACTTACTTTGTCCCTACTAGGCCTCCCACACCCTCCTCCTCACCACCAATTGTGGACTACTTGTTGTTCCCCCTGTCCCTGAGTCTGTCCATGACCCCCTTCCTCCACCCCACTCCCTGGAGTCCGCCAGGAATCATCGGTCCAGTCGTTCTCTCCTCCCAACTGTCCAGCTGGGAGTGTTTCCTTCTTGCTTTGGTCCATTTTGGGGACTCAGACTGCCTTGCTTCCCCACCATGTGAACCCTGAAATATCCTCTGTTACTGTCTGTAGGGAGATAGTGTGACAAGTCTAGTTGTTGTTTGCCCAGTCCCCCCTGTGGCTTAGGTCCCCATAGCGGCATAGTTCTCTGAGCATCATAGGCAACTATAATCTTGAGTCTGCTTTTAGTCTCTCTCTAAGTGAGTTGCAAGTGAGTCAGGTCTTTTCTATGATTTTGAGTTTTGTTCCCCCTTTTTCTTCCACTTTAGCCTTATATTTGGATCTCTTTCAGAGTGTTTGGTAGTAAGCTCTTCTAGTTAGCTTTTTACTTTTTAATGGTATCTTTTCATGTAGTTAAATTTATCCTTTTCCCTTTATGATTAATAATACTATTTTCTTGAATAAATTCTGTATATTGAGACCAATGGGTTAGTAGAAAGATAACCTTACATATTATATTCTAAAATGTTCTCCTTTTGGATTGATGATCATGTGTACTGTAAATAGATTACCTTTTTTTTCTCTATTTACCTATAATTTCCCTAGTGTTGTATATATAAAATGTGTATGTATTCACATGAAGTTTTAGTGCCACTTCTGTTGTAAATCCAATATGGTTATCTTTTGTTACCTGGTAGCACAACTGATATTTCTACTCTTTCCTTCTTTTATACAAGTATATTATCTTTTTAAGTTGCATATAGACTCTCAATATGAGTGGCATACCTACACACCCCATTTTGTGAGATTTTGCTCTGGATAAAATAATTGTGATTTTTTGCAAAAAACAGTGTAAGAGAATTAGTTAGAGGCGAGGCTAAAGTGAGGCTGTGAGTGTGGGGAGTGATATTTTAGTGGACAGGGAAGTTCTCTCTGATAAATTAACCTTGTAACAAAAATCTGATAGAAAGAAGAGGGTGAGCTAATGGATATCTCAGAAGACCCTTTTTAGCAAAAAGCACTCCCCAGTCTGAACACTTTGTAGTTGAACTGTACTTGTGATCAAAGACCAGAGAAGATGTGTCTAGAGTGGAAGATGTAAGTGAAGGTGATATACGAGAGGTGAACAAGCATCAGATTAGGAACAGCTAAGGTAAGGATTGTGGATTCCACTCAGAGTGAGATGGGAAGTCGTGGGAAGATTTGGTGATAGGAATGAAACCATCTGGCTTATGTTCTAAATAATACAACAGACAATGAGGTTCTTTGGTGAAAGCAGTGTGGCCAATTAGAAAGCGGTATGACAGGTCAGATAAGTCATGATTTCAACTTGTCTTAGAGGGCTGGTGGCCCAATTCTGTGTATGCTTCAGGGAGAGCTGATGAGAATGATGTGTGTTGGAAAGTGGGAGAGAGGTATCAAATGTGATCTCAAGAATTTTGTTCACATTGATGAATGTGCAGAAGAATGGAATTGTCATTTTCTGAGATGGAAAGGGCATGATGTTTAGAGGTATAAGTCAAGAATTCTACTTTGAGCATGTTAAAATTGAACTGACTCACAGTGAAGGTAAAAATATCAAATGGATAGTGGACTGGAGTTTAGGAGAGGGTTTGGAGATGTAAAATTAATAGTTATTGGCATGAAGATTGTATTAGAAGAATGGAACTGGGTGAGATCTTCTAGAAAGGGATACAGAGAAAGAAGAGGTCTTAAAATGTTGAACTCTGGGATGTCTATCTAACCCTGAATAGACTGGACATGTATAGGATGAAGACGTGTTAACGTGATACTTAGAAGTATGGTAGGAGGAGAGCCAACTGAGTCATTATCTTGGGGGCTGATTGAGGAAAGGAAGCCTCTATACCAAGTGTTGCCCAAAGTTAAGTGGATTGAGAAGTTGAGATCTTCGTCTTTCAGAATTTGTCATAGTAATCACTTGCCTGCCAAGCAAAAGTTTGGCAGTTCAAATCCACCCATCAATTTCATGGGAGAAAAACATCACAATCTTCTCCCATAAAGAATCCAGTGCAAGACACCCTGCAGGAAAATTCTGCTTTGTCACAGGGGGTTACCATGAGCAGATTACAATTTAATGGTACTTAATACGTCTAATCTATTTTGCAAAATTTTTATATTAATTCTAATAACTTATCCCTTATGTGTTTTTGTTTTACATATGTCGTCTCTATCAATGGTGACAGTTTGGAATTTTTATTTCCAATAGCTACCTCTTTTATATATTTCTCTTATGCTGCAAGTATAACCTAAAATGAGTCTATAACCATGTCTATTGAGATTTCCAGTGCTGTATTAGCCAGACAAACTACGGAAGAGTAGTAAAGTCTGAAATCACATTAATGAGGATTGGAGAACTTTCAAATTTGGGGGGCAGGTGATGGTGGGGATACATATCTATGATCGATCACAACCTACATCCTACCCCTTTGCCATGAAAACGTGAAACATCTGTTTGCCATTGGAAACTTGCAACCTGACGCAGTAGTTCAGCTCACCACTTACAGCTGCTATCCTGGACATACAGTACAAGAACTTCTTTTTTGGCAACACAAGCAACACAGGGTGGTACAAGAGTCTATTCTAAAGCTCCCTTTTCTCAAAGAGTTTCCAGCGTCACCTGCTTATATGATGGTGAACATAATTCAGGGTACACCAGTATATAATATTACCCTTCATAAATAAGAATGTGCATTTTTAGTTGCTCACTATCATAATGTCAGATTTGACTCTTGATGCCTTTCTGTGTAGCAGTTGAAACATTGCCAGATCCTACATCATCTTCGTGATCATTATTATGTTTAGGTCCATAGTTACATTAATTTTGTCTATCTCATTAAAGGTCCCTCTCCTGTTTGCTGACACTGTATTTTACTAAGTGCAATGTCCTTTTCTAACAAGTGGTCTTTCCTGATGATGTGTCCCATGTAACTGAATTGAAGTCTCAACATTCTTCTTCTGAGAAACATTCTGGTGTATTTTTTTTTCTAAGACTGATTCTTTCCTTCTTCTACCAGTATACAACACATTGCAATCAACTCGATTCCCATTCATAGTGACCCTCTAGAGGGTTTTGGAAGCTATGAATCTTTATATGAACAAGCAAATCATGTTTCTCCTGAGGAATTGCTGGTGGGTTTGAACCACCAAACGTGTAGCTAGCAGTCCCAAACAATGCTTCCCCAAGTTTCACCAGAGTTCCTTTGAACAGTATAGTCAATATTATTTTTGAAATAGTATGAACATATTTTGGAGAAAGATGACATAGCAAACTAGAGTCTCATTTAATGACTTGGGTGAATTTTGTTCAGTGGCATTGGTTGCATTTTCCACAATGTGTCAGTCATCTCATGATTCCTGTCCTCCTTGGTTATTCATGTTTTTGCCAGTGTTCTTGTTATCAGGGACTGTCAAGTTGGTCCCCATCCATAGTGCCTCATTACACAACAGAATAAAACGTGGTCTGGCCATGCTCCATTTTCACAGTTGTTCCCAATTTTGAGCTCATTGCTTCAGCCATTGTGCCAGCAGCCTTCTTATTTTTCCACTGCCTTTTAATTTACTGAGCACGATGTCCTTCTCCAGGGACTGGTCTCTTCTGATAACATGTCCAAAGTATATAAGATGAAGTCTAGACATTTTTGCCTCTAAGGAGCACACTACCTATACTTCTTCCCAGACAGATTTGTTTACTATTTTGGAAGTCCATGATATTTTCTATTTTTCCCAATAATTTTATTGGGGCCTCTCACAGCTCTTATAACTTTCAATGCATCATTTGTATCAAACATATTTGTGCACATGTTGTCAACTTCGTTTCCAAATATTTTCTGCTTGAGTCCTTGATATAAGCTCCTCTTTTCCCCTCCCTTTTTAAAATATAAATCATTTTATTGGGGGCTTATACAAGTCCCATCTTGATCGATACATACATCAATTGTACGTAGACCACATTTGCACACTTGTTGTCATCATCACTCTCAAAGCATCCTCCCTCCACTTAGGCCCCCAGGATCATATCCCCATATTTCCCCATGTTTCTGACTCCAGTGTACATCTCCTGGTCTAGCTGGTTTTGTCACGTAGAATTGGGACATTGATAGTAAGCATTTGAGAACTAGAGGAAATTTGCATATTTCATTGTTATTACACTGTACCTTGATTGGCTCATCTCCTCCCTGCAACCCCTCTGTAAGGTGATGTCACTTCACCTATCGATGGGCTCTGGGTCCCCAATCTGTACTCCCTCTCATTTATAATGATATAATTTTAGTTCCTTGATGCCTGACACCGGATCCCTTCGACACCTTGTAGTCACACAGGCTGGTGTGCTTTTTCCATGTGGGCAATGTTGCTTCTGAACTGGATGGCTGCATGTTTACTTTCAAGTCTTTAAGACCCCAGATGCTATATCTTTTGATAGCCGGGCACCATCAACTTTCTTCACCCCATTTGCTTATGCACACATTTGTCACCAGCGATCATATCAGGAAGCTGAGCATGCCATGTTATAATTTTTAGTTCTTGAAGCCTGATAATTGATCCCTTTGACCCGTCGTGGTCCCACAAACTGGTGTGCTTCTTTCATGTGGGCTTTGTTGCTTCTGAGGTGGATGGCTTCTTGTTTACTTTCAAACCTTCAAGACCCCAGATACTACATCTTTTGATAGCTGGGCACCATCAGCTTTCTTCACCACCATTGCTTATGCACACATTTATCTTCAGTGACCATATTGAGAAGGTGAGCATCATGGAATGCTAATTTAATAGAGCAAAATATTCTTGCACTGGGGAAGTACTTGAGTGGAGGTCCAATGCTTATCTGCTCTCCTAATACTAACCCTATAAGTATATGCATGTTGATCTATTTCCCCATCATCATATATAAATACATTCACCTATGTACATGTCTGTATTTAGACCTCTATAAATGCCCTTTACCTAAAGTGACCAGATTATAAGTGGGAGACTATTGACCGTGTTGAGGGGTGGGGTAGAGTTTCTTGATTAAAAATTTGGTCTATATGGAGCAACAAAAATTTTCATAGAATGCAAAAATAGTATTGTAATATATTTATTTTAATTTTAAAACATTGTGGGACATTGTTAAATTTATTTTTATTTTTCAATCATTTTATTAGGGGCTCATACATCGTTTTTCACAATATATAAATAAGCATACTTGTCAAGCACCCTCACATGTCCACTTCTATTATTGTTCTCCAATCGTCCACCTTTTTCCCTTTAGCCCCTAGTATCGGCTTATCCATTCCTTCCCCTCTTCCCCTGGTCTCTCCTCCCCTCCAACCCTGAATAGTTTATACACTGTTATTGTTTTGTCATGTCGTACACTGCCCGACCTCTCCCCCAACCCACTCCTTTGATGCCCGTCCTTCAAATAAGAGCTTGTGTATATATCCTTGCTGTTGGTTCCGTCTCTCTACCCCCCCTTCCCTCCACCCTTCCAGTATCTCCAATCTAACTATTGGCCCGAAGGGGCCCATCCATCCTGGTTTCCCCATATCTCCTGCTCCCCTCTATGCCAGTGTGACTTCTCCAGTCCATCTGGATTTGCAAGATAGAGTTGGGACCATCATGGTTGGGGGACAGGGAGGAAGGCTTCAGGAACCAGAGGAAACTTGTATGCATCATCACTGCCTGGCTGCCCCCCGACTGGTGTGTCTCCTCCCCGTGTCTCCCCTGTAAAGGGGTGACCAATTACCCACCAGTGGGCCTTAGGTCCCCACCCTGCTCTCTTCCTCCTATGTAATGATGTGATTCTTGTTCTTTGGTGCTCGATATCTGCTCCCTTCGGCCCCTCTTGATCACGCATGCTGGTGTGCTTCCTGCATGTGGACTTTGCTGTTTCTGCGCTGAATGGTGACTCGATTATCTTCAAGTCTTTGAGATTCCAGGCATTCAATCATTTGTTAGCTGGGTACCA